>VJXU01002311.1:0-14612 GCA_008694245.1 Ganoderma sp. BRIUMSc | reverse complement strand
TTCTTCTTCTTCCCTTTGAGCGAGCCGTACTTCTCGCGGCCCTCGCGACCCTTCTCGATGGAGGCTATACGTTCTGCGTAGTCCGCCTTGGCCTTTTTACGCGGGCCAAGGATGTCGTTCTCGGATATGAAAGAGTCGGCGAGGTTCCCGTCAGAGGCGAGCAAATACTTCTTTTGGGACTCGAGCGAGGCAAGTTTGCGCTTGGCAGCGCCACCGCCCCCTCGTTCGACGGCTTCAGAGGCAGCTTTGATGCGCAGGTCGTTGAGAAGTGCGAAGTCCGCAGGTGTAAGGATCTATCGATGGTGTCTAGTAACGATAGTGGGAGCAAAGAAAGCTACCCGTACCTTGGTTGTCGCAAGAGTGGATATCCGCTTGACGGCATCCTCTGGTGTCTCCTCGGTCTGCTGAGCATTCTCACCCATCTCGGCATCCGAGTCCTCATCTGGGGCCTTCTGCTTTCCTTTCTCTTTTTTGCTCTTCTTGTTCGCCTTCTCGCCCTCATCTTCGCTATCGCTGACCTCAAGGTCGTCGCTGTCGGAGTCCACACTGATCCATCCGTCTGCAGATTCTTCTGAGGAATCCGACTCGACGTCCCAGCCCTCCCACGCCCCCTCGTCGTCCTCTTCGTCGCCAGTGGCCACACCATCTTCTTCCCGCAGTTTCTTGAGGTGGTCTTCAAGCAGCTAGCGGGAATATAGGCTCAACTGCCATCCGGCACAGAATGGCAAAGTGCAGGCACGTACCACCAAGCCCTCGATGTCAACAGCCGCCTCAGCACTATGACCAAACGGTAACGGCTGGCTGCCCTTCGCAATCCCCATGCTCGCATCCTTCCCGCGCTCTCGCCTCTTCAGCATTCCGGGGTTGACCTCGCGGAACAGCTGGAGCAGCCCCCGCGCGGCCGCGGTAACAGCCTTGTCGCGGCTTTTTCGGTACTCGACCAGGTCACCAAGCAAGTCCTCCTCCATCGCCCACGGCTGGCGGCGGCAGACCTCGCGGATCGAGTTGATGCCTGCCGCAATGACCTCGCTACCGACGCCAGGGTGCACGAACTCCTGCGCGAGCTTGCGCACGACAGGTGTTAGCGCATCGGGGGGTGTGAACTCGTGCACGGACTGAGCGAGGGCGACGAGGATGGCAGGGATGCGGAGCTGATGGTACGCGAGGTACTTCATAATGTACGTGTAGAAGCCGAGCACGCAGAGCTTGTGGCCACCCATGACACGGGAGAGGAGCTGCATGAGGAGGATTTTATGGTCGAGCGAGAAGCGCTTATCGTACTTATTCAGGAGGTCGTAGAGTTTCTCACCGAATGTCTGCGGGTCGTTGAGGAGCTGGATGGCGGGAAAGTTGGGGTTTGAGGAGTCGGATTTCTTCTTTTGTTTCTGTTTCTGAAGTAAGAGGACTGTAGCGCTTGCAGACAGGCAGAGGCTTACGGATTTGATAGACTTGATTTGCTTCTCAAGCTTTTTGGCTCCGCTGCGGGTCTTTTTGTTGATTTCACGCCGGTGCTGAAGGGACTTAACGTCGGGACCCTAGGGAGTAATTGGTCTCAGTCATGTAGCCGCATGCACAAGTGAAGACAACTTACGTCTTCCTCTTCCTCATCGCTATCCTCTTTCTCCTCATCACTCCCTAGGAAAAAGTGCAGAGAAGCACTCTGAACCTTCACGACGGGGTGGAAGCATCCAAGCGCAATGATGGAGACGGCCTTCGCATCGTTCCTACATTCTCGATGTTGAGACCCTGTGCAGGGGAAAGCAGACAACACGCACGCACCAGATGCCCTTCCTCCAGAGTTCTTTTGTAAGGACAACTGCCCACATTGCGTCTTCACCATTGCCCCCCGTCGTCGATGTTGCCACAGCAGCCCTGAGCTTGCCCTTGTCTCCAACAACCTCAGCATCCATACCGCGCTCCACCATTCCGAAAAGCATGGCTTGCACAGCGCGATTGAGTTTGTGATTCTTGGAACGGAGATTGGCGGTGCGGATATCCGAGAGAATGGTCCGGCGAATGAATGCTCGGAGCGAAGATGAAGTGGTGCGAGGAAGGAGAGGGAAGAGCGTTTGAAGAAGGCTGAAAGTTAGACTGACATGAGGGATTGCGAGCTCATGAACGGCTCCGAACATACGTGATGGAATTAATGACATCCTTGTTGCGTAGCATGACCAGGTTTTGTACAAGAGACTTTCGGGTATCTGGAGAAAGGGTGCCATAGCTTTCGAGGAGCAAGCTCGAGATCTGGGAGGGGAACTCGGTCGTCTCCTTGGGATAACATTGTGCGACCTGAAACAACAGAATCAGCACTGCTACGCAACATGTGGACAGAATATGCGACACACCTGAGCAATGAACGAGACTAGCTCCCTGAAATGTTGCGCGTTCTCGTCCGGGTTGATTTGGAAGATTTGGCGGATGCTGTTATAGTGGTTCCATTGTTGGAGGAACTCCTCTTTGTAGGCAGGAGGGTCACGTTTGATGAGATTCTGCAGCTGGGGGAGATTGGAAGTAAGAAGTACACCGCGACCCATGATGAGGATACGAGGAATCGTCGAGGATGAGCTCCGAGTCGAAGCCGTCCACGGTCCACCGAGCGCCAGCGTCGACCATCGGCGCTAACAGAAAATGCTGCGTCCGGATATCGCGGCCCGCCACTGGGCGCCAGCGGTTCCTCAGAACCAAGATCGACGGAGCAGACAGTGCAAGTACGATGAACAGTAGTATACAGGCGGCCTCGCGATAGTACAGGGTATATGGTTCATGAGCTTGCAGCGACAGGGGTGGCAGGTGCAGATGGCTCTGCAGCACCAATCGTGGCCGCTTCCTTCTCGTTCTTCTCCGATGTAGGTGATGTTACTCCTCGACCCCTACCGCGCCCACCACCCCCGCGACCACGGCCGCCACCGCGCACTGCACCACGAATGTTAATAGATGGTTGCGGCCGCTGCTCGCCGTCCTCCCCAGTTTGCTCGTTCTTGGGCTTGTTCCATTCACGCGTCGGCTTCCCCGAGTCCCATTCACGACCTTGAATCTACCAGAGAGCTCAAGGCATGCGGCAACTCATGATAATCGGCGCAACGTACCTTATCCATCTTACGGCGGGCATTCTGCTCGCGGGCCTTGTCCACACTCTCCTGCACCTTTTTCTGCTTCGCCAACTTGGCACGGTCCGCCTCCTGCTTCTTCTTGTACTCATCCTCGTCCGCTTGGACGTCCTATACGGCCTTGGTGAATCAAATGGAGTCGGTCGCCGTAGAGTGTCCATGCATACCAGCCGCCTCTGCTTAATCTTTTCGTTTTGTTCCCGGATGCGAGCCATACGTTCTGCCAGCTCTTCCTCACTGGGTTTCTCCTACGGACGGCTGCATTCAGAGGACACATCAAGACGTGTTGCTCAAGACACACCCGCTGCGCTCCGCCGGTCTTGACGCGATCCGGGTTTACGTATGGCTTCTTCTTCTCCTTTAGCTCCTTTTTCTCTGCAGCCTCATCCTTGGACTCGCCGTCATCCTTGGCCCCCCCGTCATCCTTGGTCTCGTCTGCTTCTGGGGACGCGTCTGCGGAGGCGGGAGGGACGTCCTCAGGAGCGGAGGGTGCAGAGTCTGGCCCGTCCTTGATCTTGAGGGCTTCGAGGTCGAGGCCAAGGGAGTTGGAGGCAGCCTGGTCTGGCGGTGCTGGGTCGGCCATGGATGGAAGAGGAGGGAGCGGCCGGAAGGACTGAGAAGAGACTAGACTTGTCGAGACGCGAAGGAGAGGTGGGAGTAGAGAGGCGCGCGGAGCCCGATGCGGAAGGCCTGGGCGGGGAGTTGCCGGGGCTGTGACTTCATCGAGTGAGCGACCGCATGCATATAAAACCCACATCCGGGATTGCCCCCCGCGCAGGTCTCATCGATCGCCTCACGTTTCCTCTGTCTCCCCGACGCCCACCATGTCCATCGCTAACAAGCTCTCCATCACCGACCTCGACCTCAAGGCAAAGCGCGTCCTCATCCGTGTGGACTTCAATGTCCCCATGGCCGACGCCAAGGTCACAAACCCTGCGGTACATACATTCCGCGATCTCAATGTTATCTATCCCACTCACTCGGAAACAGCGTATAGTCGCCGCCCTGCCCACCATCCAATACGCCATCGACAATGGTTTGTCCCCCACACCCTCTCCAGCCCTCCCACCTGACCGGGAAGTCCAGGTGCCTCGAAGGTCATCCTGATGTCCCATCTCGGCCGTCCAGACGGTAAGGTCAACCCAAAGTATTCCCTCGAGCCGGTCTCCCACGAACTCGAGAAGCACCTTAACAAGTCGGTCATCTTCGTCCACGAATGTGTTGGTCCCGATGTCGAGAAGACCGTGGCTGAAGCACCCGAGGGTTCCGTCATCCTCCTCGAGAACTTGCGCTTCCACATTGAGGAAGAGGGTTCCTCCAAGGATAAGGAGGGAAAGAAGACCAAGGCTGACCCCGCTAAGGTTGCCGAGTTCCGCGAGGGCTTGACCAAGCTCGGCGATGTCTACGTCAACGACGCGTTCGGTACCGCGCATCGTGCGCACTCGTCCATGGTCGGCGTCAAGCTGTCCCAGCGTGCAGCGGGCTTCCTCATGAAGAAGGAGCTTGACTACTTTGCCAAGGCTCTTGAACATCCTGAACGTCCCTTCCTGGCCATTCTCGGCGGTGCTAAGGTGTCGGATAAGATTCTGCTCATCGAGAACATGCTGGACAAGGTACGTCGTTGTACTTGCTTATTGGACAGTTTGTTGACCTGTTGCGTAGGTCGACTCTTTGATCGTCGGTGGTGGTATGGTATACACCTTCAAGAAGACCTTGGACAATATGAAGGTTAGCCATAACCCTACCGAGTGCAACCCGTCGTAACACTAGCACCCGTTTAGATCGGCAACTCACTTTTTGACGAGCCTGGATCCCAAAAAGTGGCGAGCCTTGTTGAAAAAGCCAAACAGCGCAACATCAAGATTGTGTTCCCAGTTGATCACGTCATTGCTGACAAGTTTGACAAGGATGCCAAGGTTTGTTCAGCCCTCGTGTGCCTTTAGCTTGTTTGTGTTGATGTCCCGTAGACCAGCCTCGTCACGGATGACGAGGGTATTCCGGATGGCTGGTTGGCTCTCGACGCTGGTCCGAAGAGCCGCGAACTTTTCCACGAGACTGTTGTGAGCGCCAAGACTATTCTCTGGAACGGGTACGTAGAACGTCCAATAGATGAATGTCGGGGCTGATACATGTGTTCTAGTCCCCCTGGTGTATTCGAGTTCCCAGCGTTCGCTGCGGGCTCGAAGTCTCTTCTCGACGCCACAATTGAGGCAGCACAAAATGGGGCAACTGTCATTGTTGGTGGGGGTGACACTGCAACAGTCGTCGCCAAGTATGACGCCGAAGACAAGTTGAGCCACGTCAGCACAGGCGGCGGTGCCAGTCTCGAGCTTCTTGAAGGCAAGGTAAGTGGATCGTGGTACATATAGTCCAGATATGTGTTGCTGATACGTGGTGCTTGTAGACTCTTCCTGGCGTTGCAGAATTGAGCGAGAAGCAGTGAGTTGAAGGTGCCAGTGTGGGAAGTACGCGGAAGTCATGTATACTCGTACCAGGGTTTGGACAGTCCGGCTGTAATTGCTCTATAGAAGGAAGTCATTAGAAGCACGCTGTAACAATGTACCAGTCAATGAACAAAGCACCAGACGTTGTGGGGACTTGTGGCCGATGTTGGAACTTGGTTGGAACGCTGGGCACGGAGTTGGGGGCCCGGGAATCAACGTCTCGATAAACCCGGAGCGGGAATTTGTCGTGCTTGTTATGGGCAACCGCAGAGCGCCTAAGACACTGCGCTGGCGGTGGCAGCTTTCGCAGGTCATTCGTCGCCGATCACCCACTGCTCTTGCGCTCACGACCTCAACGTGCATCTCTGTGGTGGTCGAGACTCTCTTCGTGTTGTACATAGGCAGCATTTCCGCCGTTCGTTCTAGCTATGGCTCGTTCTCGGCGACGTACCGGCAGAGCACAGAAGACGCCCGATCCCACAGGCGCTGTCGATGACGATACGCAAACCCAAGCCGTGGAGGAAGGAGAAGAGAAAGGGCAGCAAAAACGGGTCGATACATGCCCAGCTTGCAAGGACGATTCGGACCAAACGCCCTCTAGCGCGGACAAGGAGCAGTGGGTCCGCTGTGATGCATGTAAGACGTGGTTTCACTGGAGGTGCGCTGGTCAGGGCGACCTTGACGCAGTTGACAAATGGTGCGTTCCTTCCTCCTGCCCGGCTTCTGTCGACTACAGAATTGATGCCAGGTGTTGACTGTGTGCATATATGTGCTCCCGCGTGGGTGGAATAGGTTCTGCAAGCCGTGTCTTGAGATGGACCCCTCTCGCATTATTACCATGAAGCCACCCGCTCGCAAATCTGCACGGAAGAAGCTTCAACGTGACTACGCTGGATTACATTCTGGACAGGAGTCGGACCCCAACCGATGGTTGCGCATGATGGAAGGCAAGCCCATAAAGAAGGACCCCTTCAAGAGGATGAAGGGATGCGACGTGGGGATCGAATGGCTGGAGAACGACGAGAACGCGATGAAAGAGCCCATACTTGTTGAAGAAGAGATGGGTTTGGGTATGAAGATGCCGCCACCGGAGTTCACAGTCGACGACGTGGCGGAGGCATTGGGACACGACCATCCGGTGGAAGTCATCGGTGAGCGGGAGGTTGCAGTTCTATATGCTGCGTGGGCACCTCCGATTTTCTCGGAACGCTAAACTTCGCTGCCCAGATGTTGCGACGCAGTCGAACATTCCCCATTGGAATCTCGGGAAATGGTCAGAATACTGGAACACGGAGCCTGCCAAGCGCGACAAGATCAGGAATGTCATCTCGCTTGAGATATCTGGGAGTGAATTGGCAGATAAGGTCTTGCCTCCACGGCTCGTTCGCGAACTCGACTGGGTAGAGAAGTTCTGGCCTTCTACGAAGAAGGGTCGTGGACATGCCTATCCAAAGGTACAACTGTACTGTCTCATGGGTGTTGGAGGCGCATGGACGGTGAGTTTGAGGGCCCTCCATAAATAACCTCATCACTCTGACCAAACCGTTTGTAATAGGATTGGCATATCGACTTCGCCGGTTCTTCGGTATACTACCACATTCTTCATGGCCAAAAGGTATGTACCCATGACTTGTATTTACATGTCCTGACGGGAGAGAATCCTGCATAACCAACAGGTCTTCTACTTCATCCGCCCCACTCCTTCGAACCTTGCCGCTTACGAACGGTGGTCAGGAACCGAGATTCAAAACCATTCGTGGCTCGGCGACATGTGCGACGAGGTGTTCAAGGTAGAGTTGACGGCAGGCAACACCATGATCATTCCCACCGGATGGATACACGCTGTGGTGATTACCTTTTCACAACGCACAGCCTGTTACACGTATTGATTTTCCTTCATTCAGTACACACCCACGGATACTCTCGTGTTCGGAGGTAACTTCTTACACTCATATAACGTTCCTATGGGTATGTTCCTATGAGCCATGGGGCGCGTACTCTGTTCTGACCCTTCCAAACCTATGTCAGAGCTGAAAGTACGAGAGATCGAGAATGCAACACATGTACCAAGGAAGTTTAGATTCCCATTCTTCACAAAGTACGCATCCTTGACAGTCTGGAAGTGGTATATGCACCTAATGGGCTATGCAGGTTGTGCTGGTACACCGCCGAGAAGTACCTCCGCGACCTCAAAGGCAAAGAAGAATTTCCTCCGCGCATCTTGGAAGGCATAGAGGCTCTTGCAGACTTCCTAGTCTCTGAGGCCCGCACCATCGAGCGAGGAACGGAGTCGGCAAAACGACAGGCTAAGGAGGACGTTCCCGGAGATCGCATCAAAGACGCCCCGGCGTTGGCTCGCGAGCTGCGATGGAGAGCACGCCATGCTGCTGGCTATCCAAGCGACGACGACAGCAGAGGTGGTGGTCGAAAGATCAAGACACTAGCGATGAATGGCGAAGTGAACGGGATCGGAGGCAAACGAAAGCGCGCCACTGGGGACAGCATGGACGAGGGCTCGGACCTTTTCCGCAATTTCAAGCGGCGCAGCTGGGACTCGGAGCAGGAACGACCCACGGAGAGAGATAGCAGGGTAACCAGAGCACCAAAGCCTCAACCACGAGACAAGTCGCAGGAATGGATGCAGATGTGGGTGGACGGGGCCGAAGATGCGGTGGGAGTGGATGATGGGAACGAGGCGCAGGTTGAGAGGAGACGTGACGTGATCGTCAAGGTGCGGCGGACAGCGAAGGGAATCGAACGGCAAAAAGTGGAACGAGTCCTGGAGGAGTGGGTGTGGTCAGGGGGGAGTTCGGCGACGTCGCCTCCCGATATGCCCGCCAAGACCGAGCCCGAGGACGTCGCAATGACGGTCGGTAGTGGTCCTCCTTCTGGAGGAACCAAGCCGGAGCCAGTCGTCGTTGAGGATGCTATGGACACTGCGGCAGATGGGCCCGCGTCCACACAGGACCCAAATCCCGCCTCCGACCCGCCACATGGAAACGGAATGACGGATGTGGCTGTGGAAAGCGGATGAGGATCACCTGGATGATCAAAGCCGTCCCCTCCGTCCAGAGCGTATCCTCGTGCTATCATTATGATTATTGCCTGTTTCGAGTCCCGGGTGTATATATTCTTTGGAAAGTAGACTGGCGTGTCCTGTGTGGCGCGCAGGAGGAGCAAGGCGTGGCGGGAGACTTCCAAAGAGGGCCAACGACGGCGAGGGAAGAGGGTAGCAAGACTCAGAGGCCGGCTGTGCTGCTTCCTGCCGTCATTTGCCTGCTTTCGCTAAACCCAGCACATCTCCCTCTCCCACCCCACTCTTTCCATCTTCTCTCCCTCCCGCTGAGTCCCGCTGCCCTTCCTTTCCCTCACTGCCGAGATACTCCTCTTGGGTCCGACCTTTCATGTCAGATCCTCGAGAACAAGCCTCCTCCCCCAGCGACCGCCAGGCCCGTCGTCAGGGCTTCATTCCGGGCACAGACCAGTGGGACAGCCAGCACCCTGCTGAGGGTATGTTCGATGAAGAGGCCCCTCCGTATGAAGATCATAGGGGTGTAGACTATGGCAATGGACACGATATTAGTGAGCTTCGTGACGCTTCTGTTTCCCCAACTACCTGACCGTCGTCCCACCATCATGGCCCGCCGCTCGGCCAGTCAACCAATCTTCCACCCCTCCGATGATGCGTCATCATAACCATTCCGTCCCAGCAATACACACCCAGATCCATCCAGATCAATATGGAGAAGAAGATGTCGTCCCCCCTTTGCCTTCGCAACACTACGATCCTAATGGTCTTGCAGACCAGTTCGGTCATATGCATCTTAATCAACGAGGGCCGCCAATGCGTGGACCGCCTCTCAGTGACCCCGTTCCTCGTGCTGGAACGTCCATGTCCATGCGATCCATGCAATCCGTTCAGTCTCCCCAAAGGATTGCCCCTCCCACGAATGGCGGTCTCCCTGTTTCCCCAGACCAGATGCGACGTCAGCCCCCCGGGCGAGTCATGGACAACACCATGCGATCCAATTCCGTTCATTCTGGCGGAAGTGGCAACAGCGGTTACACCAACTTCTACAGCGATGGGCACGATGCCGACACGGACGTGACTAGCCTCTACTCGTACGATGATACGATGTTCCAGCCGAATCAGCAACTCTATGGGCAAGGCCAGATGGAAGGTCCCCCTCCTGGACGGGGTTACCCTCCTCCCGCGGCGAGTTGGCATGGTCATGGTCAAGCACCTCAGTTCAATGCTGCGCCGCTGCCAGGCGAGTTCAACCATTTATATTCCGCCGCTGCAGATGTTCTTGGTATGGGTCCCCCTCCGGGCGGCGCACCGCCTGGCCCTCCCATGCAGCAGTATGTCCCTGGTCCTTCTGGCGCTCCTTATCCTCCCCGGGGTCCTCCCCAACCCCAATACCCTCACCCTGGTCCCTCACCTTCTCCATTTGCGCCGCAGAACTACGGCCAGCCCATTCCACCCAGCCAGTCAGTGCCGTACTTGGGTCCCGGGCCCTACCAGCCAGGGTCTATGGGTTTCCCATCAGACTCACAGACAAGCCTGTCACGAGGGCCGTCGAACGCATCTTCGTACCAAACAGCACCGTCCATACCACCCCCACCCGATGACAACGATTTCGAGATGAACCGGCCTCGTTTGCAGCGCTCGGAGACAACTGCCTCCGTGAGCCTTCGGACACAGAAGACGAAAGCGATTGATCTCAGTGCACCGCCATTCACGAAGGAGTACATAGACCAGTATCGCCTGCGAATCAAGGATGACCCGGACCCAGAGGCTCAGTTCCAGTACGCGAAGTACCTGATTGACGCCGCGAAGAAGATTGGTGCCGACGCCAAGGACCAACGAGGACTTCGAAAATATCGCGACACACTCATTGCGGAGTCTCTCAAGGTCATACGGCGACTCGCGACTCAGGGCCAGCCGTACGACGAGGCACAGTTCTTCCTTGCTAACTGTCATGGCACGGGTATGCTGGGATTGCAGGTCGACCACGAACGCGCGTACCACCTGTATTTGCAGGCAGCGAAGCAGAATCATGCAGCCGGGTGCTATCGAGTAGCGGTATGCAACGAGATCGGCGCCGGTACGCGTGCGGACCCTCAGCGCGCTGCCGCGTTCTACCGCAAAGCTGCGTCGCTCGGCGATACTGCGGCCATGTACAAGCTCGGGGTGATACTCCTCCGTGGGCTGCTGAAGCAGCAACCGAACCCTCGGGAGGCAATCGGCTGGCTACGACGCGCAGCAGAGCAGGCCGACGAGGAGAACCCACATGCGCTACACGAGCTTGCGATGCTTCATGAGAACCCGCAGTCTGGCGTGGTTCCCCACGACCCGCCGTATGCCAAGGACCTGTACACGCGTGCCGGTCACCTAGGCTACACGCACTCGCAGTTCAAGCTTGGGCAGGCGTTCGAGTACGGTTCGTTGGCGTGCCCGGTTGACCCGAGACGGTCGATCGCATGGTACACGAAGGCGGCGGAGAAAGGGCATGCGGAGGCGGAGCTGGCGCTGAGCGGGTGGTACTTGACGGGGAGCGAGGGAGTGCTCAAGCAGAGCGACTCTGAGGCGTACTTGTGGGCCAGGCGGGCTGCCAACAAGGGCCTCAGCAAGGCAGAGTACGCAGTGGGCTACTATGCAGAAGTTGGGATTGGTGTGAAGCAGGATGTCGAATTTGCGAAGAGGTGGTACATGCGTGCGGCTGGTAAGTGTCTCTTGTTGGGCGGTGCCCAGAGGGCTTCTCGCTGACCGTTTGGCGTAATAGCGCAAGGAAACAAGCGGGCGATGAACCGGCTGACAGAGATGAAGCGCAATGGGAACAAGCGAGCGAACATGGCACGGCCGACGCGTCAGGACGCGAAGGACGAGTGCGTGATTGTATAGCTGGGATGGCGGATGGACGAGAGTCACCCGACACGGCGTTCGGTTTCACTGGTAACGATGGGCAGCTCTGTATACGTTTTGCATTGCATGGATCGCAAGTCGTAGAGCAGACGGTGTTTTGAATGCGGGCTGGATAATGGCTGCTGTATTTTCGTTCGTCTCTGGCTTCCGTCCGCTGGCGCGGTCAGGTCTCTTGACTTGATCTTATCTAATCTGGGGAGGGCGCGTCGCCGCCCACCATTACGACATCGCAGTTCCTTGTACACATCTCTTAATCCATTCTCTACCATCCACCCTCCTTGCGTCCCATCCTTCGCTAGAACACACCACTCATGGCAGATCAAGAAGTGAGCAGCGTTTTGCCTGCAGTTCTCGCAGAGGGAGACGGCGGCAATCACCTCCAAAGGCACTGATGCTCAATCTGCGTTGCCTGTAGACCTCCCTCCTTGAGCTTCTGGATACCCCCCAGCTCACTTGCTTGAACGAGAACCCTCAACATAACTTCAAGGCTATAGTCGCAGATAAGAAGAAAAACACCGGCAGCTCGTATATCCTCAGCGATGCGGACGAGCAGCTCCTCCTGAACATTCCGGTACGTCCGCCACACTCTGTGACTGCGCCACAGATCTCTGACCCCACACGTATGTTTGAACGACGTAGTTCAACCAGACAGTGAAGATTCGCGCCATTGCGATCCAATCCTCCACCAACATTGCACAGGCCCCTCGGAAGATTCGTCTGCTCACGAACCGCCACTCAATAAGCTTCGAGGATGCCGAAGACGACCACTCTATTCTTCAGGACATCGAGCTTTCAGAGGAAGACGTGCGAGAAGGAAAACGGATTGACCTGCGCTTTGTTCGTTTCCAATCAGTCTCGAGCTTACATGTAGGTGCTCTACCAGCGCACACGTTCGCGGGGGTATTCAGCTGATGTGCCATGCAATCTCAGATTTTCGTTGTCTCTAACCAGGGAGGTGAGGACGAGACGCGTATTGACGCAATAGACATCTTTGGGATGCCTGTAATGTGCGTTGCTCATGTGTTATTCTGGCCCGTGTTCGTATGGGCTCATTTGTCCGCCCCAATTTGTAGGGGCACGAAAAACGTGAGCGGACTGAGGAAGGTCGAGGACGAGTGATCGGTGGATGAGTGTGCCACTCAGGCGGCAGAGTGAATACAGATGTATGCGCGCGTTCTTGCGGCGCCATCGCCCCTTGAAAAGGGTCGATAAATGTGTATTACGGAGTCCTGACCATGGCCCACTGACGGATGTTCTTCAGCGTGTATGCGCAAGCTCGTCACTTGCCATCGATCTGCAGCCACATGCTCCATCGCTTCCTAGCCTCTTCGTCTCCGTCGAACACCCAGTTAACTGTGCGGACTTCGGAGAAGCCCTCATCTACCGATGGCTCTTCAAACTTTTCGCGGAAGCTTGTGAACGCCGAATAGGGTAGCAGATCGCGCTTATGCTAGAGTGGGGAGCACACTACAGTCAGGCCGTGTACGAACGCCATATGGGTACTAAAGGGAATGAGACCAACCTCGGCCGCTGAGGCAAGGGATGGAGGTAAATTGAGCGCGCGGTACAGGTTGTTGTGCCAAGCCAGCTCCAATGAACCGGTGAAGTAGATGCACCTCATCACAATTTCAACAAATGAACGGGTGTGTTCGAAGAAGGAAAACGTGATATACCTGACAGGGACCTGATGCTTCTTAGCGAGTTTTGTATAGTACTGGCGTGTTTGCTTGTCACGATTCGTGTTGTCTGCGACTGGGAATAAATCTCCCGGAGACTCGGCATAGGAGATGCACCCACCAATTACAACGCTCCGATTCTCTTCAAGGGCCTGAGCGGCAGCTTTGACACATTTATCGCGAGTCTTAAGGGTATCTTGGTTGATGTGGGTGTAGCCAGCGGGTGCGAAGTTGGCGCGGAAGAATGAAGATTTACCCAGTGCAGGGTAACCAACGAAGAGAACAAGCTCAGGCGAAGGAGCCGAGAGGAGTGGAGGATCTCTTGGGACGAGACGAGGTTCTTGGCACGATACCGCGAAGAACAATGAGGGACAGGAGATGATGACGGGGCGAAGAGCGACACACCGTCCTTGGGCAGGGTAGATACGTTGAAGCCAGGGAGGGTAAAAGCAGCCTCTTTGAGACCGAGGAAGTATGCCTCCGGGGTGTGAAAGGGTAAGCCAATGTTGAGGGCGAGCTTCCTGTCAGTGGACGAATGGTCGTTGGGGCGACCAGCGGCATCTCCGACGAAAAATGAGTTGGGAAGGTCTACATTGAGCCGTCAGCTGTTGCAGACGTGGGGTGTGTAAGGTTGAGTGACCAATCTGCACGTTCTGTTCGGCAAATATTCTCTCAAGCTCATGCCACATGCCGGGGATCGGTTTGCGGTAGCCGTCTTTTTCGGTTGCGGCGAAGATGTGGAAGGGGACGTCTGGCAGCTGTGAGGGTGTAAGGTGAGGGCTGAGGAGGAAAAGGATGAGAGAGGATGTCGATATTTACAGCAGCGGCGATGAGAGGGATCTTCTTCTTCCAATCATTGACAAGAGCGGTGGTGCGGAGTGCTTGGTTGGTGATGATGACCACAGAGTAGCTTTGGACAGGCAAGGGAGTGAGGATGGCCCGGCTGGTGGTTGAGATGGAGTGACATACCCTTGTTGGTGAGCGTCTTTGAGCTTGTTTGGGACGACTTTACGCCACCACTGAAAGCTGGGAGGAGATCCTTTTTTGGGAAAGGTGCCCTCGATGAGACAGCCGTCAAGGTCGAATGCGGCGACATTGGGGGACGGGTTAGGATGACCGCTGACACCATGGAGGCATGAACGTTTTGGGCCTAGAGCGGGGGAGATCCAGCGAAAGAGGGAGTCACTTGTAGGACTGTGGGTGGGCGGGTGTGGAGGGGTGTTGAATATTGGGAACACTGGGAGAGAAGTTGAAGTGAGGGTAAGGAGGGAGGGATGGACACTTGCTCTTCTGGACCTTGGGGGACGGGCCAGGTTGGTCTTGCTGGAGGTGAGAGGCGGAGCGCTTCCTTGAAGCTGATGAGGATTAGGAGAGTTCTGTGAGTTCTGTGAGGCGTGAGGTAGGGACTGTACCAGACATGGGGAGGATTGAAGTTGAGAGGGGGCGGAGGGAGAATGGC
>VJXU01002308.1:0-17254 GCA_008694245.1 Ganoderma sp. BRIUMSc | reverse complement strand
CGCCTCGAGCTCGACGTAGAGGAGGTGCGTGCGGGCGCGCGCGAGGTCCGCGGGGAGGCGGAGCGCCTGGATCGTTGCGGCCATGAGGGTCGAGTTGTGGAAGCGGACCCACTTCTCGAGCCGCTGGTCGAGCTCGTACATGGAGATGCCGTCCGGGAGGAACATGCGGTCCATGAGGCCCGAGAAGGTCGACGCGTGCTCCTTGAGGCGCGTCTCCAGGAGGCCGTTGTTCTGGCAGGCGGACTTGTGGTTCTGTCGGAGATCACAGAGGGATCAGAGCTCAGCGGTGGCACTCGGAGTTAGATGGAAGCTGACTTTCCAGTCGGCTTTCTGGCACTCTTTCGAGCAGTAGGCTTGGCACTACGTGGTATCATGAGTTGCCGTGTGTTTGCATTGAGCTGAGGGCCGACATACCCTACATCTGGAGCAATTGAAAAGTTGCTTCTCATCGCCGCTGACATAGCAGCTGTTGCACTGTTAGAAGAGGATGACGGTCAGAAAATTTGACCCGGATGCACAGGCCCTGTTATGAAGTCCTTGGATTCCAGGGTCCTACCTTGCGAGACATATGTTTTGTCTTTCCAGTTCCAGGTGCCATCTTCAGTCTTTCGCTGGGTGCGATATTGCAGCGATGCAGGCGGCGTCAAGCTGGCGTGGGTGAAGCGACGGTCTGCACTGCGCCGCTGCGGGCGAGGTGTGCTGAATCGGGTCGAATCTGAGCTGCTCACAGAGTTCCCACGATCTTGCCCCTCTCCGAAGGCTTCGGCTGTTGCACTCACTGGGGATTTCTCAGCCTCAGCCAACGCAATTGTACTCGACGACCGTCATATATTGCCCCCACCCTGCTCAGATATACCGGAATTGAGATGTGTAGGTACATCCAAGGTTCAAAACGATGGCTTCGTTGCGAGTGCCATGACCATCTACCGACAGCTGCTCCGCCGTGTCTCTGATCAACATGGTCTACATACAACACTAACTTTAGGGCCCTTGTACCTTCCTCACTGGAGCTCACGACATCCACGGTTCAAAACAGCAGCATCGGAGGATGTGAGGACTCGACGGCGTCCGGCGACCAATCGGTCTGACGCGCTCGCCCCGCAAGCTTTCTCTCGATCGCGGAAGCTCCAGGTAACATGGGAGAGACGTTGTGCCACCAACGCTAGGTAGAGTGTCGGACAGGATGGCCATACGTCACACGTCCTCGCGCTGCTGGGTCGGGTTGCGGTCCGAGTTGGGAACGTCGCGGGCTTCGTCCGTAGAGTCCGAGTGGTAGAGATCCAAGGTCGCCGCGGCCGCGCATGTCTGGACGGAAGATTAACAGCAAAAGTCCAATATCCCTGAACGTGTCATCCGCGGAGCTGTTCGCAGACGTCCACAACCCAGGAGTTGTTGTGACTCGATCGCCACCTCCAGTTCGTCCTTTGGCGTTGATTGACCTTGTCCTTCAACGAGTGTCAGGTAATGAACCGACGGCAGCCCCCCCCTCCTTCCGCGGAGCCCTCGTAGTAGGCCAGGCCCTCGACATCCTCGGGTGGAGGCTCAATGCCGCTTGCAAGCCTGCGCTGTGAGCCTATACGGACGTGCGAGGACACCCAGAGAGGGCGCGTGAGACGGCCTTTCATTGGCAGGTCACTTCTTGTTTTGGGCGAGGGCATCCTCGAAGCACTACTGCAGGATCATGCCGTAGTCGAGGAAGCCGAGAACGTGGTGTTTCGCTACAACCGTAGAAGGGGCGAGCATGAGGTCGATGAGAGGTGGCGGGCTTCTTCCCCCCGAGCCTGAACCATCATTGCTTGAAATGTCGCACTCGTTCACGTCGTCGGTGAGGAAGAACTCGAGGAGCCTGTTGTCTCGGGAGGGGTGCGGTGATTGGTATACCGCAAGACCGCGAAGGCGAGAACCCAGTAGAAAGGCTCGAGGTTGCAGCTTAGAGAACGGTCTAGAGAGGAAACCAGTAGAAAGACTCGAGGTTGTGATTGACGTCATGGATCTTGGTGTCCCGACCCAAAGACTCGGGCTCATGAACACCGTGAAGGAAGGAGTCCCCTACGATTACCAGAGTCAAAATTGAGTATATTAAACAGATGCGGCAGAGACATACCCTTTCTCTGCATAAGATCACCGCCACAGTCGTGGTCAACCAAAAGCTCGGTGGTGAATGTCGTTGCAATCTTGCAGACGAACGTCGGAGGTTCGACAGCGGAGGCCTGGAGCTCATGGAGGAGTAATCGAAATCGACGATGAGCCCCGGGAACGAAGTCTCTCCGTTCGGATTGTCTACGATGAGGACATCGCTCGAGTTCATGTCCCCGTGGAGCACGCCTGCACGGCTCATCGGAAGGCGATGTCCTGTAAGCGGCCATCAGCATTGAGAAGAGAGGGCGAAATCGCCGAAGGATTGTCGCACCTCGAATTGCTTCTCAGACAGCCGTTGCCATATCTCGGGGGTTTCTGATCTGAAGAAGAGGCCGCCCAGTCGATCATGACTCCCCTCATGATGCCAGTACTCGGGTTCCATGCTTGTCTCCGCGCAAAGGCGTGCGGAAGGAGACCGTGGAGAAGGAGACCGTCGTCCTCTGCCGCACGAAGGGTTGATGCGTCAGAGGACAGTAAGGTAAGGTTGGCCTAGGCGTCAACAGGCTAGCTTGATGGGTAGGGTTTGGGATGCATTGTAGGAGGCCGCCTCCCATCGACGGACTTGAAAGTCTTCAAATCCATGTCTGGGATACTCAAGCGGGTCGTATGATGGTATTCACGCCTGTCGCCACTGGGCTGCCAGCCGTCTTTGACGATCCGCAACTTGAACTCTGCTGGTGTATCCGCGGCGATGAGGTTGACGATACTTTTGACGACCCACGCCCCACGATCGTTGGGCGAGAGAGAAGCGACTACCGATAGTGTCCAGCGCCTTAAGCAGTGTGCATGCTGAAGGGGCATCGTCGACCGCGTCCTCGTCCTCGTCGAAACTCTTAGCTCGTCGTCCATCTCATGAACAACATGCACAGAACTCACCTAAAACGCGGCTGAACGCTCCCACTCCTTATCGCCAAATATCAGCCTCCGGACTTTCAGATCGTATTCGACAACGGAATTGTCTTCGAGGGGATTGGAGAACTTCCTTGGCAGGAACTACGCAAGCCGTAGACTTCGATATTTGCCGCCTGAGGTATCTGTCAGTAGAACTCGTACCTTCAATCAAATACCTCCTAGGTTTGACCACAGTTTGAAGCATAGCACAGGTAGTAGACAAGTTGATAGAGGTGAAAGTAGTTGTAGCATGGCGGTTCAAGTTACTTAGAGCAGGACTGGCCAAAGACTGGCAGGCTGCAACAGAACGACTCGCACTTCCGCTGGCGCTCGCCGGACCGACTCGCCTGGCTCACGCGAAATGTCAGTGAGTATGGCTCAACAGGGCGACTCAACCGCCGAACGTGGCTCTAGACTACAGGGCATAATTTCGGGCAGCTAAAATGTAGAACATGAAAACGTAAATTGACAATACAAGCTCCAGTATCTTCAACAACCCCATGGACCCACGAAGTGCTTCGGAAGCGCGACTCGTACGTTTTACTGTTGATCCACCTCGCGTCCAAAGCCTTGTCGGGACCCGATCGTACGACCACTCTTAGTCCACTCCCGGTCTACTGAACGCGGTGTTCGGCCAGCCTCGAGCGAGTGCCAGAGGACGGACCAGCTACACTTCCCATCTCCGCTGGCGCCGCGCAAGAGCCGGTGAGCTGCGACTGCCAAAAGATGTCTTGTGCCGATTGGCAGTGCCCCATTGACAGGAGTAGTCTCGCCTGATCCGCGCTGCGGACCAAGGTCGGCCGAATTGGAGGAACTACAACCGTGTCGTCCTTGCGCGATAGGATTCGCGCTGTCGCGGCAGTGCACCGAAGTCTCGACGTTTTCGGGCTGGGGCGAGGGCTCCGCGCCATCTGCAGGCTTGCGCTTCGCGCTTCAAGCTGGTGTTTGCAGGTATGATGCTACTCGTGCGAAGGTCGGGGAAGGTGCGCGAGAACACCTTGTCGTGCTCAGGCTACTTCTCGTCCAGGGCGAGCGCGTGGTCGAAGCACTGCGAGGCCATGTCGTAGTCGAGGGAGTCGACGTGGAGGCAATGCAGAGGGGACAAGCATGAGGTCGGCGAGCGAATTGTTGCCGGGGATCGTGAGCTCCTTCACCTTATGCTTGACCTATGCCGTCTTCCCGCCGACACGCTGCGTCATCGGCAGGGAAGACTGTGAAAAACACGTTGTCTCCGAAGCG
The DNA here is from genome assembly GCA_008694245.1 of Ganoderma sp. BRIUMSc. Lineage (NCBI taxonomy): Eukaryota > Fungi > Basidiomycota > Agaricomycetes > Polyporales > Polyporaceae > Ganoderma > Ganoderma sp. BRIUMSc. The sequence continues at coordinate 12,985 of VJXU01002308.1, read as the reverse complement.
TTGAGCGTGGTTGGTATAGCACAAGACCGTCCTTCGGACACAGACCGAGTAGAAGGACTCGAGACCGTGGCTGATCGTGTGGACGACCCCTCGGAGTAAGCGACAGAACATTGACTGCCCTGAAATAGAATAGTATGTGACCTGCATTTCAACGCGTCAACAGGCAGAGAGGACAACATTCCTGGGGCGACTTGCCCTGCGTTCCTTCAGTTCGCCCCCATGTCTCCCCTGATAAGAAGTCCAGAGAGCACCTCAGCGCCAAAAGAACTCAGATTCCCTTCATCAGCGGGGCGGCTCATGGCCGAAAAGTCGAAATCGTGGAGGGAGCACCGTGGCTAGCACAGCTGAAAATGTCGTCAGCCATGAAGATGGAATAGGCCTCCTATACCGCTCATCGCCGCTCTGTGTTTCCTACATGAGAACCGCAGTGAAGAGACAGCCCACAAATGGGGAATACGATCAACGCACCCATGCTGGCATGGTGCATCGCAACAGCCAATTCCCCCGTCCGTCTTGAAGCCATTCAGCGGTCGCCCAGCGGTATTCAGAACATGCTGCATGCGGCTTCGCTCAAGATGTCATTCCTTGTCGCCGAAGAACTGCCTTCACATGAACGTCTGATGAATCCAGCGGTCCGATGCGGATCCTACGCCTCACCAACGCCCAGCGAGGACGACATGTCGTGTTGGAATGGCCGTAGTGGCCGCTCGGATGCTGCGGTCCTGAATTGAAGCGGCCAAGCGCAAACCGAAGTTGTTGGCACCGTGCCCCCCATTTGCAGTCTGAGGCGGCAGGCTTGTGTCGTCAGAAGGTAAAGCGAGGCCAGCCATTGCCGCACGTCCCACTCGCCCAAGTCTCCATCACATAGCAGCCCAAGCAGGCCGACGTGTTTGTCCTCGCCGACCGCCTGCAGGGATGCGTAGAAGTCGTTCTCTGGCCTGCATCGTGCATTTTTGACGAGGAAGAGCGACGACGACGAGCTGCGGCTGCGTGGGGCTCCCAGAGTCAGAGTCGTCGACCTCCAGTTGGAGTTGGCCGTCGGCCCAGTGTCGACTGTCACGGAGCCCAAGACTTGTAGCGGTCAATCGTGAGAATAGCCATAGAAACCGAACACCTTGAGCAGGGTGAATGTATCGGGCTCACCAGCTTAGTCCGCGAGCCCAGATTCCAGGGGTGTAAGCCTGCCAGTGAGGAACTTGTGCGCACCACGGCTCTTCTCAGACAAACATCTTGAGGTCTATACCAGCGCCTGCAGGAGCAATGTGATTCTCCGGTGTGACCCAGTTCCATTTCTCGGTGTTAAGTACATGAATGTCAAACATTGAATGTTGAGAGACAGTGGAGCTCGTAGACGGTGTGCCGACAATATTGACATGCCAGAACGCCTCGACGAGTTGGCGCCAATCCCTGCGATGGTTTAGGGCAGGTCTATGGTACTTACCGCGTAGCGCCGCGGGCAGTTCCTTACTAAACGACGACTGCGGGTCGCACTCACGAGTCTATAGCCATAAGCAACGCTACCTTTCAGCAGAATGTCGAGTCTCAGGGATACGTACGTCTTACAGCAAGCACGCTGTTGAACGCTACTGAAGTTTTGTTCTGGCAGACTGTACGAACTAAACACCGATGCGCTCTGGGACATACTCGATCACCTCTCCCCCGACGGCCTGCGCTCGCTGTCCATGACATGTTGGGCCATGCGGGAAGCTGTCATGCCCGTCCTATTTAGCCACTGTCGCATCCTCCTCAGGGAACCTGTCGATGAAGATCATTTCATTCCCCGTTCCTTGTGGCCCTTCATAAGGTACATTGCTAGTAACCGATGCAACCATGCTACCAATGACGCTAACGAGTACTCCAGGACGTTGTCGTTCATTGACAAATGTCCAGACCTGGTCGCTATGAAAAGGCTGTTCTTGTCGAGAGAACTTAGGTTCACCAACGACCGGCTGCTATGCGGCACCATGCGCGCCACTTTCCTCAAGGACGCCTTGCAGGCCATGCCTCTTCTACGCTCTGTTTCCCTGGAGATTCATGCTCGGGAGCTTCATGGAATCGGGTGGGACACGATTTCTGCCATTCTCTCGACTCCTCAACTTCGCAACTTTACTGTCGGGACGTTCCTATTCAGCCCGCGAGAGGCACCGCCCGAGACGTGGGTCGGCACCCTGGCTCCAATCACCGCCTTTCGATACGACCAACCATCATATCATTCCTACCTCCTCACCTATCCGACCCAGCAAGAAACTTTGGCTTTCATTCTCACACGGCTCCAGCGATCCCTCGAATTTCTTCTGCTCCCCAGCGAGGTCACGCCGGTGGCAGTCCTGTCGCAGAGCCAGTGGCCTAAATTGCGGGAACTCACTCTGAGCGGAGAGTTTCACCAAAGCGCAGGATATGTGGCTCCATTCATTTCTCTGCTTTCCGGGATGCCCAGGTTACGCGTGTTGAATCTTACGCTCGCCTTACCTGTGGGCGTCGACAGGAAACAGTTAATTCTGTGTCCAGCTGGCTACAAATCGAGGCTGCCTTGGCCGGACTTGGAAGCGTTGACCGTGTCGTTCCCAGATCCGGAAGATCACATTTACAGCCAGCTCCCCCCGTCATTACGACATTTATCGCTGCGGTGTACTCCGCATCACTCTCTCTATCGCTGGGTACCCAGAGGACATCCTCGCCACTCCCCCATTCTCCGTGCTTCGGAGATGTTAGATGTCCTGACAAGGATCTCGGCTCCCATTCTCGACTCCCTTGAACTCGAGTACTGCGCCGACGACACCGATAACGATCTCTTACGCTGTGTTTCCGAGAAGTTTCCCAACATGCGGTGTTTGGAGATCCATCGCCTCACTGACTTAGATGACAAAGACGTTCCTATCGTGAGTGGTCGCCACTAACTATCCAGTTGTTCGCAAGCTAATGATACAGTATAGGCAAATGTGGGCAAGCAATTAGCAAGACTCTCATCTTTGCGTACACTCCGCGCCCATCTGGAGCTGCCGGATTCGATGTTTCAACTGCCTGCAGAAAACGGGGGAGTTCCATTTGGTGCCGGAGTGAAGTTCACTGATCTCTGTCAGACTGCTGCGATCCTACGCAAAGAGCTTCCGCAGCCCGATCTTCAACTCTGGCTACTTCTACGGGAGAGCCTTGGTGCGAGCTGGAGATTATTCCGCCCAGTTGTCAAACAGGATGTGGATGCAGAGCAGTACCTACAAGAGGAGTTTGATCCCGCTGGTGGCTATGTAAGCATGGCTGTCTTGTTGCATGAACTACAGCTTATAGCTCATTACAATATAGGGAATCCTTGTGTACGGCTTTGATTAAGGCGTATCTCCGACTTTCGGGGTATTCGATGGTAGGTCGTACCACTCAATCAGGGTAAGAGTGTTGTAAAGACGACGTGCAGGTCGAGGACATATAATCGACTAACATCATAATGTAGCCTCAAGTTGTCAGAAAGAAATTGAGGCGAGAGGACGGGACGAAGGAGAAATGAAATGAGATATTGGTGGAGCAGATATACTTGGTATATCTGAAGATCGCATACTCACGGTGGCTCAGCAAAGAGGCGGAGCCAATATTCCACCATACGCATCTTTTAACTTCCCCTCAGCCAACCTACTAGCACTCATGCCTTACGCTACCACCGAGTACCATAGGTACTGGTTTCCACTGTCACGATCATGGTTTTTATCGCCCGCGACATGCCAAGTGTACTTGTTATGATCCATTAAATAGCAACAGGGATATGCATAACACGAGTACAGGCGCATAAGTTCCCGCGTACCGATACATTTCTCAAATGATTCATCATATACTCTCTATTTACGAACTCGGCAAGTTACAAGTTAGGGAGATAGAAATCACGGAAATCGGTCGCGAGCTGTTCTGGCCATTGCCCAGCCATTCGAACGAAATCTACACCATCTGTCGCCTTGTGCAGCGAGATATACATTGATTGGAAGAAGTTCTTTGAAAATGCAAATGATTCAGCGACAATCTAGACGACAACATCAAATCATATGCTCACCAACCCCAGCACGACATCCTTGGAAGAAGGACCGTGCGGGAAGACCAAGCTCTCTGCGGGGGGGGAACTCGAACGTGTGATGTCGAGCTGATAGAAGAAGGTCTCGAATGGTCCATGTACGATGACTGGTCCTCCAATTCCATGGAACTCGTACACGACCTGGATCTTCCGCTTCAGGACCCAGGAGTCCGGATCGATCACGTACGTTTCTAAATTGAGACCGTTGTCAGAAGCCCTGATGGTTGTTTTACCTCCAAACATCGTTTCGTGAAGCTTTTGAACGATGTGTAGAGGGAAGTAGGTAACACTTGTGCCTAGAAGCAATTTATTCAGTGCCATGTTGGACGGATCTTAGAATGGGATATTATTACCTGTGTCGAGCAAGGCGCGAGCGCCATAACGTTGGGTCGAATCCGTGAAATCCAGTTCAGTAATCTCGTAGGCTGACCTGGGATCCGTAACGGGACGACGAAGACCCGCATCCACCGAGAGAAACTTGATGGACTTCAAATATACTTCCCACCTCCGGTGAGTAGGGTTGACGGGCTGACGAATAAGGATCTTGTTAAGATTCCATTCGGGTTCTCTTTGGCAGGGCCATGCGTTGAAGGACATCCAGGATTGTCTATTTGCGAATATCAGTTGGCAGAGTACTAACATCGGAATTTGAGACAGACGTACACCGAAGTCTGACCATTGACAATGTTTGAATAGAGTTCGGGAGCCATACGCAGGCAAAAATATATTGCTATCTTCTCCCCACGTCGCTAATGAGGAAGTAATGTCACCCTTGTCAGATTCTCGCATTCAAGCTCATGATTGCTTACAAAAGCTGGTACCGGTGCCACTCTTTTTTCCAGCACAGCCAGGAAGTTCTAGGGTGCGGTGTATAAGTGAGAATCAATCAGCCTCTCCAGAGGAACCTTAACAACGTATTGAGATCACTTACTGCGGGAACTTCCCCCTTATTCTCCGGAAACGGCAAGTTCATGTAGGCATGCTGTATGCTAGTTCAATCACGGATGGATCAGGATACGTTTACGCACACGGCTTTGAATATACCCACCCAGTCGAACCCAAGCCGAGAATGCCACTTGTGTTGTCTCTGAGGAGCTGAAAGTCTACGGCAAAAGCGACTCCAAATGTCCAAAAGAGATGGACCTTGTGTGGGTCCTTTCTCGTCCAATCATAACCATTGAGGACCCACGTTCTCGGCAAGAGAAGGCCCAAATCTGGAATTAATTGAGTCAAATTAGCCACATGATCAGTCCTATAGCCCGAAGGCGACTCACGGGCAACAGTTCCATCTGCATATTCCATTCGCCCGATGTGCCCCCGTTTCCTCAGCTCGTCGTTGGTAAGCGCAGGGTTGAAGTCATGGCGTACACCCGTGTGAGATGAAGCCCGACTGATTTGCCAAGGCGTCCAGGGAGCTCGTGCTTCGAGGTACGTCGGTTCCCGTCGTCCGGGAGGGTTACTGACTTCTACTTTCAGGACATCGTCTCCAAAAACGAAGCTGAAAAAGGTGGATCAGCTGCAGTCGTGCTGCTTATAGTAAGCGGAATCCTTACGTGTCGTCAGAACCTGCGACCGACATCATCCATTTAAGCAATCCATGCCGACTAGCAACATAATGCACACAATACACGAGAGTTTGATACTCACCAGTGTCAACGAGAAACAAGTGTGTTTCATACGCTTCGTAGTTCCCTTCCTCTGTAAGTATAGCCTGCGCATGTTGTTATTAAGAGAACGAATGATATCAGAGCGTCGTGCGAAGGGCTCACAACTGAAAGGTTATAGCCCTGGTCTGTGTTTCATGGTCATCACGAGTTCTTTGCCTGGGGAAATAGCTAACGATGACGAAAGACGTACTGCTTATATTACTGTTGGACTCCACAAGATAGTTGATGTTGCCACTGAATGTAGTATCTCTGGCGGTTATAGATGGAGGAGGGAGAGCTGGCCTTGATGTGCGTGCTCTAATGAACGGGCGTCCAGCATCAAGGATGCCGTGACCTGTGCCAGCATAAGACGAGCCCTAAGATCCATTGTTAGAGCCAGCCTCTCAAAACCTCGCCCATACACGGCCACTCACCGCGGATGGGAACAAACCCACATGAGACTGGACCGTGTTCCGAGTCCTCTCCGGAGTCCCGGACGAAGCCTCGAATCTACGATGCTCATAGCTCTCTGTCCGAGGATAGATGGTTCCGCTGTGGAGTCCTACAGAAGGTAGAGCTGTGCTCGACTGAGAGGCCCAGAGGCGAGTCCTCCATGTAGCCTGATACCAATGATATCAGATCAGAGTCGGGCTAGCAAAGACAGAGAATACATACACGAGCATAAGCGGATGCTGGAGCAGGGGGTATAAGCCCGACGACGAATGACTGGAGGCCATCCGGCTGCTGCACCTCGGCAGCAACTCTAGCAGGAGTCAAGTTTGACGAGTTAGGGGCGTGGGTCATGGTCTGTGGAAGTATGAAGAGGCTGTCGATGGTGGAAGCTTTTATACGTGAACACTTAAGGCGTCTCTTGGGAGAGTCCGAGAGTCTGAGGCATACCTGCCTTACGAAGCCCTAGTAAACCGGGTACTCAGGGAGCACCAAAAGTCAACAATTCTGCGCACGAAGCACAAAATCAGCATACCGGCTAATCAGAAGAGCCCATCCCACCAAGGTACGTCGCACTAAGACCCCAAAAACCCTGGACGCAAAAACGAATACTGAAAACAGGTACCAACCACAAGAAACGCTGTCAACTGATAAGGGCGATGTTCACAGTGGGCGCGCACCATGGATCCAGCGACATGAGAACCAGTGCCGGCAGGCTGTTGAAGTTCGCAGGTTTGATCGCAGCGGCAAAACAGCTGTCGAATACAGTCAGATTGAGGAGACACAAATAGTTCGACTCCATTCGGTACTCTCCTTCTTGAGCTTGTCTTATTGTTATGAAGTGCACGAGAACAAGACAAATATGTGCATTAGGGTCCCCATCGACGGTCATAGAAGTTGATGACACTACTTCCGTGCCATCCGAAGAGCGGCGAGCAGAACTCCACTGCATAGAACATCACACGCAGCGCCTCGACTTCGCCACTGCCATCATTTTCCCGATGTTTCTACCCCGAAGGCCAACGCCGAGTAAACGCTTCTGGAAATGTCAGAAACACGAGGTGGGTGAAAGCAGGATGACGCGAGCATGCAGACAGCCAGCAATTGGCGGAGGATAATCATCCGCGAAGCGTGGGCCTGGGGGCAATTCGAACCTTGGAAATGACTGTAACAGTGACGTTACAGCTTCGCCATACTTAGGACATGAAACGAGGACCCTCCGCTGGACATTTGACAACCGAAATACCCCTTGGAACGCAGACCCTTCTACCTCGGGCACCGGCACCGGCAGCCTTGGACATCGAGTCCGCGCCCAATCTGCGCTGGCCATCATGCATCGCTCCACTCAAAAGTATCTCCTCAGCCATTTCCGAAAGCAAGCTCCCCGTTCGGACTTCCGTTGTTCGCGTGTTTGGATCCGGCGAAGGGCGGCGATGCACCCCCTGCTACTGCGAGAATGCACCCATGCCCGTCCACGCAGACTTAGGCATCGGACGTGGGCGGAAACATCAATGCAAGTTGAGGATCGGTAGAGCAGAGGGCGTACGCACATCATGTGATGGAATGTGCAGTCAGAGAAGCGAGGTGCGAACTCCCCGGATGAGCCAAGGCCGAGGCTGTATGACGGCGAGCAAAGCGTTCGTGCTCCAAGAACTTTGCAGGCGGGCTCGGTTGTGGACCCACTACACGGGACAGGGGCGCTGGCAAACCTGCCTTGAGCTGAATCGCCTTCGAGCATCCGGTCCTTGCCTATTCGCGTTGAACGTTTGCGGAGGTCAGTGCTGGTGTTAGCACACTCTGTCGCCACAATATTGCTCGTGTGCTCGACCGATCGACGACACCATCGAGAACTGCAACCGTGCTGGCATAATCACATGAGAATTGAATATGCGATTCAGTGAATTGAGCACACTCAACCGAAAACTGCACATAAATCGTTGTTTGCAGGTGAACCATGAAAGAAGATTGCGGGGGAAGAACCATGTGCCTCATTGATCGAAATCGTGGCTCAATCTCCGGAAGGAAGGCCGGTCGTCAGAACCATCGACGAAGAGCATGTTGTCCTTATATCAGGTCTCAGTAGAGAAGGCTCGCACGGCTCAGTACAAGGCAGTGTCCTCTACGCGACGATAATAATAAGCTGAGGGGCATTGCACCGGTGCAGCAGGACAGACGCACCCTAGATGGCACCATGTTGCATCCAGGACGGCCGCCTCTATATCCCTGCCATACCAGAACTGGCTCAGAGTCCGCCAGACTTTGTTGACCATGAGGCGTGCGTCACTCCGCTCCAGACGCCAGTACTCGGCGCCGTGTGCTTGCCACAAAGATGAGGTTTGCAGGATCGACGGACAGGAGTGTTGCTGGCCTTTGTTAGCGCAGAAAGGGGTGTTAAACGTATCCAAGTCGAAGTGCCAGACGGGGATGAGAGGCGAGCACGGTGATCTGGTGCGCCACGCATCCTTAACGGTCTGAAGCTTGGGATCCTCCACGATGACAAGGTACTCGATAGGCAGCTCGGCCAGATGTCCGTCTGTGACAGAGCGCCACGGATGACAGCGGTCGCACTAGAGAAGAGGCGGCCATCAACGCCCAGCAACTGAGCAAGATGTAGATGTACCGCACGTCATGGATCGCGAACTCGTCGTCGAGGACCTGAGGTCTTCGTGCCCCCCAACTACACGACACTGGAAGAGCTGCCCGAACCCGGCTAAATCGTCCTTCAACAACTCTTCGCTGCCGGGTGACAGCCTGCTGAGTTGAATCGCGTCATTGACGATGAAGTGCTCTCAATAAGACTGACATACCTCCCGAAGAACTGTTGAAGAACTCGGAGAGCACGAACGATCCGAGAAGATAGTGAAGAGGCCGACCGCGCGGGATTGATTGAAGTGAGAGACGAGAAGGATGTCTGCAGACACCGATGATAATTGAGACAAGCAAGGTTTGCACATGGTAAAGTTTGGACGGCGGGCAGAACAAACATCTTGTGGTCCCTGAGGTCGCGCCTGCCAAACACATGGTCTTCGGCCTGTGTTCGGCGGCGTGGCCATCGAGAAGTCGGACCTGTCGGACAGAGAAGTCGGTACGTCGAGAATGCGCCCCATGAAGGGGACTGATGCGGGGATCCCGACTTTGATGGGCTGTCGCAGCGAAAACACGGGAGACGATACATCTTGTCGTGTCAGCCAAAGAATGACAGGCAAATCTTGGCGAGGAAGGAAGAGACAGCTGCGTCTAGGCGAGCAGCTTGGGACAAGCGAAGCTGAGGCCTAAGAGGAGAAGAAGAACTGGTAGAGTTAGGGAAGGGGGTGGCAGGGGGTGGCAGCTATCAGTGTCGTGTGTATTACGCGGTTTTTAGTGCGCGGCATCCTCACCGGTGGCGGCAGTCAACGTGAATGGGCTGCGGGACGTACGTTTCGTTGTAGGAAAGATCCATTCCTGTTACCCTCGACTCTCCCGGCTGCGCGATGTCCTGCAACTTCAGCTGCTCCTCCAGTGACTTCAGTCGACTCCGGGAGGGGGCTGGAGATTCCTGCACATGGCTTGTGATAGCGTTTCGCGAAGGCTGAGAAAGTGAGTGACCGCGACCCCCTAGACACAGCAGTAGGCTCTGAACACGCCGGGATATGTGTCTTCGGGAAGGAAACCGAGCTGTGTAAAGTTTTGAACCCTCAGTGCGGTTAGGACTTTGAGTGCAATATTATCTCGAACGGGGCCCCATACCAGCTATGCCAAGAATCTTGCCCGTAGTTGAGTACCCTGCGTAGTCACGGTTCGAGTCGACAACTTGTCGCGCAATGTTCATTGAACCGGACTTGTCCGAGGCTAGACGCCGGACGGTATCCGGAGTCGCCGACTTCTGGAGCACAGCGGGAGCCTCTGACCATGGTCCTCTCGAAACTTCATCTGCACTTCGATGTGTGGATGCTTGTTAGACATGTACGTGGCTCTTGTTTGCTTCCCTGAAAGCCACTGACATCACCCAAGTGCTATGCTGTATAACACCAACGATGATGCGCGAGTCCTAGGCTGTACTTATTCTTGCGGGCCGGCAGAGCTTCATTCACAAGAAAATCCTTGTCCACTCTCGCAGACTTGCCGTGCATTGAGAGAGGCGTGCATGCCATTCATATTTGGGGCAATTCATGGACTATGTTTCGTCCATTCCTTGACTCCCCGCGTCTTTCTATCCAATGACCTGTCGTCATTCTTGAAGTGCGTTCATTTGTCTGTGGCATGTCAACATCGATGCTTATGTCATAGATGTTTGCCCCCAGGTCCTTTACCATTGAAGATCAATTTTTGGACCATGATACAAGGGAAGATTAAGCAAAGATTCAATTCTGCTGGAAACCGTGAATAGGTTTCATTCGAATACGCAAGGAGTCCCGTTATCGGCGGGCCAGCCCTCTAACGGGCTCTCCAGCACATGCTCGCCTTACGGTCCATCTCCAGTCTCAGTAAGGAGCGGGCCGTTCACAGCTTATCCTGGGCAGTAAAGATGATCCTACCTCTCCTCCAGAGTCTCCATCTGGCCCTCAGCAGACTTCACGCGTCTCTCGAGAAGCTTGTGCTTTTGGGCGAGCGGGCACCTCTCCTCGCCATATCTCAGTGGAGCTGGCCTAGGCTGCGCGAGCTGCACCCCCGTGGCGAGCGGCGGTCACTCACCCCGTTCCGTACATGACATTTTCCTCCGCCATGCCCAGCCTTCCCTTATCGTCGAGCTCGCGCTTATGTCCCAAGAATCCACGTACGCAAGTCCGCTTTGGCCTCCTGAATGTCGGATGCCATTCCCCTGGCCGGACCTCGCTCAGCTCCCCGTGGCGCATCGTAATCCGAGCGACGAATTCTATCGGTGCCTTCCTCCCACCCTTTGTGCCCTCTTGCTGTGTATACGGAGGAAGCGTGGATCATCAGACGGCTCCCAGTGATATACATGGTGCACGTGTACGAATATTATGTGTTGACCTCGGCGGAGATGCTCGGGATTCTTGAGAACTGCCACCTGTCACACCTCACACGGCTGGAGTACGAAGTCAGGGAAACGGAAGCAGAACTGGACTTACTCCGCAGCCTAGCATCGATGTTCCCACAGCTTTCCTGGTTGCAAATTCACGGTTACCGTGTTGCCACCCCGAGCGCCGACCTGCAGGCCTGTGTAGGCTTGTTCTCTGACGGGCTGGCCTTCGTAGTACGTATCACCGATTTCTTGTGCCTTGGGTACTGAGGTGGAGTCACCCGCCATCGCAGGACGACAAGCCCTCTCGAACCTGCCCAGTCTGAGCCTGGCTAGACCTCCCTCAGCAACCGATTATTCAAGACGACTATCCCTTCTATTCTGTCCGTCTGATAGACGAGTGCACCAAGACACTCTGCGATGTGGCGCGCCGTCGGGCGCAGGCTATCCACTGGCTCGAGACTATCTAGATGTGGCGCCCACAGTGGACTGGATATGGTGAGCTCCTCTCGAGGTCGTGCGCCGCGTATACAGCTCGGCCAAGACGATGCTGGGTCACAAGTATGGTGGGCACCGTTATCCCACTGTATCCATGATTGATCAGTACGCGTAGACCCTTGCAGCGGTCGCTCGGCCCTGAGTTCAGCCTATACTCTGTACAGTACAGTTGTAATCGCACCACATCGCTCAATTGCTGCACCCCAAGATTGCTTCTCGTACAGTGCCGGTTTCTGCGGACGGTGTGCCTGATGCGAAGTTGGGCCGCGACCACCCATGATATTCGTAGACAGCAGTCCTTGGGTCCTATCTGCGCGGAATCCTGAGCTACAGAATGAACCCCGAATATCTGAGAAGCGACGTGAAGGCACGGCCTCCACGCGTCTTGTGCACACCGAGCCTCTAGGCTTGATTGACGCAGAGGTGGCCCACGTCAGAAGAAGTGAACTTGAATGATGGCGGAGACACAAGCAGCGTGTCGACCATCGATGCGAGTCGCCGCACTCCCCGTCTTATTGTCGTCCGACAGACTAGGGTAGTGCTTTAAGACGAATCCGTGTATTAGGATCCACGTTGGGGGCGGCGGACCCCCTGGGACCGCTTCTGTGCCATCCGAAGAGCGGTGAGTAGAGCTCCGCCACGGTAGAGAACAACAAGCGAGGCACCTCACCTCGGACCTGCACCGTTCCATCAGGCTTCGAAGGATCTTCCTTCAGCTTGGGCGGCGACTAGTCACTAGAGGCGAGCGCAAATATCAACGTCCGAATGCGGAGGTGCCACCGAGTCATCGGAGTATGTGAGGTCGCCGAAATGGGACGAGCTTAGCCTCCGTGGCGAACTACGTCTCCCAACGAGGAACAAGCACAGTCCCCCATGCGGGAGCGATTATCGCTGAGAAACTCAGCATGTGCTGATTAGTGATGGTCGGCAGCCAAGAACTACTGGGCATCTGCCCACGGCGCGCCAGCAACAGTCGAGAGTCGAACGTCAAACCGTGATCAACAGTGTCACAGTCTCCCTGGCAGTCGGCGTCACGTCCTGAGGGTGCTCACCCGTTCCCACCGACTGCCTCGAGCGACGAAAGGTTGTGAGCGGAAACGAGAATGCCATTGCGCCCGACCCCGCTATGCACAATGCAATAGATACGGCAACTGATGCCCCAAACTCCCCCTGGTGAACGTACCCAGTCGGCCCTGGAAACCAAAGTCACCCCCCCCACCACCCAATCCCCATCCTTTAGTCGACCTTCTCCCCCGAGGCCGGAGACGCATTCTGACCCCCATTGCTCGCATGTCGCAACCCGCTCGACCCGCGAGGTGGCGGTGGCGGTCCTCCTCCCTGCCGCTGCGCGAACACGCTCCCGGGCCCCGTCGCAGACCC
>VJXU01002304.1:0-30678 GCA_008694245.1 Ganoderma sp. BRIUMSc | reverse complement strand
ACAGAGGTGCTGGACAAGGTTTTAGAAAAGAGATAGTGGTGGTTGAGGATCAAGAAGGGGTGGGAAGAATCAGTAGTCCAAAACAGGCTAACCCTAAGTCACATGCACCTTAATCACCTGACCGGCCAAAATTGTCACTGTTACAATTTTCTGAGTCACATGACCAGCCAAAATTGTAACAGTGACGATTTTAGACGCTTACTAAGCGCTGGAGAAGCGCCCATATGCCTCTGGACGGCATATGGGCGCTTAATTCATCATTACTAATCACCCTAATAAGGCAGGAGGCCCACAACAAGCTCCAACAGGCCAGGCTGTGTCACTGAGTGTTGCAAGTGAAGCAGAGCCTCTGGTCGGAGTTTAGACGCTTAGTAAGCGCTGTAAAAGCGCTGGGGAGGCGCCCATATGCCTCTGGACGGCATATGGGCGTCTAATTCATGATTACTAAGCGAACCAATAAGGTAGGAAGCCCACAACAGGCCTCAACATGCAGGACTGTGTCACTGAGTGCTGTAGTTGAAGCAGGGCCTCTGGTCGATGTTTAGGTGCTTAGTAAGCGCTGAAAAAGCGCCCATATGCCTCTGGACGGTATATGGGCGCTTAATTTACAATTAGTAAGCGGACTAATAAGGCAGGAGGCTCACAGCAGGCCCTGAGAGGCCGGGCTGTGTCACTGAGTGCCACAACTGAAGCAGGGCCACTGTTCGAAGTTTGCACCCTTAATAAGCCCTGTAAGAGCCTTATAAGAGTGCTATAAGGGTAGTTAGATAAATAGTTGCTAAGCAGGATACTACACCAAAGGCCTTGTGCCTGCACAGGTACATAGGCTAAAAATGGGCGCGAAGAGGGCGCGAGGCCTCTAGAGCAGTAACAAGAACAGCTATCGACATGGAATCTTTTGCAGAGCATGTGGGAGGTTCAGAGCTACAACTTTCCCTCATCGCGCCCATCGATCAGTAAGAAGCAAGGACAACAATCAGCCTCGCGCCCGTTTACTTAGCTAGCCGGAATATGGGCGCGAGGTGGGCGCGAGGCCTCCAGCGCGATGATGAGGGCAGCTATCGACACAAACCTTTTTGGTAAACATGCAAGGGGTATGTAGCTACAACTTTCTCTCCTCGCGCCCATCGATCAGTAAGAAGACAGTAGCACAATCAGCCTCGCGCCCGTTTACTTAGCTAGCCGGAATATGGGCGCGAGGTGGGCGCGAGGCCTCTAGCGCAATGAGGAGGGCAGCTATTGACATGAAACCTTTTGGAGAGCATGGGGGAGGTTCAGAGCTACAACTTTCTCTCCTCGCGCCCATTAATCAGTAAGCAGGATGGCCCGTGGTTGGCCAAAAGAAAATGGGCGTGAGCCCCTCGCGCTGGCCCCAAGGCCTTGGGGCCAGGTTTATATAGATAGGAGTAGTGGCCCATGGGTTGCCCATCACTAGGACCGTATCGCCGAGACTACCAAAGACAGTGATCAGCGGCAAGTCGCTATTGCCGCAGAAAACAAACCCGAACCTCGGATGCGAGATGTCATGGCGTCGGAAATGAGAACTCATGGAGCATGAGAGCATATGGACGATTTCAATGGTGCCGGTTCGATCGTTGATGACGAAAGTCAACGACGTGCCTGCGCGCGACTTCTTTATGGACTCAACCTCGCCTACAACCATGATCTGAATTGAAATATTAACCAGACTTCCGCGACGCTTCCTCATGTTGCGCACACATTGGTCGGACATACCGTTGCGATATCAAAACCCCAAAGCATCCAAGTCGTAGAGGCTGTCCCTATAGCCGATGGATCTCCTAAGTACGCGGAGTTTGTAACTGCAGCAATTACTACTGGCAGAGGGCAGAGGGCTTGATCGCGGTACTGATTGGCAAAGAAATCGCGTTATCAAGTCATCACCGGAAATGAGCTGCTGCGCTTACGGCGATCGACGGACTGCGTTCGCCGTAGATGAGTCTAAAGTCGCAGCCAGGCAATAACTCATTCCAGTGCTCTTGCAGGTGGTATCGCAGACGCTCCGTAAATTCCACCTGGTTGACTTGAAATAGCGCGCGATGAAAATAAATCAGCACGGGATGCAAAACGCAAGGTAGGGACCATTACAGCAGTATTTCACACGGTGCAGCATATTGCGACGGGCCGCGAGAATAGTCCTCCACGTTAGCAAGTCAAGGGTGGGGCAGGCCTTCCCGAAAACAATTTGGTCCAGTGTGAGCGTCGGCATCGCTTCTGGCGTCGAGCTTATGGGATGAGGCGTATAGTGTTCCTCAAAACGAATAGGGCGGCGATTCATGTTCGAGATGGACTGGAAAACACCTTCGTACGGTTGGCCTTCGATGCGCATCATGCTGTCGTCGTCCGTATTCGGGTCGCCATTCTCTTCATCAGTTGTGACTGCGTTTAGTATTGTGCACGCATTTACAACCTGCGCTCGCGTAGGAAATGCAAACCCACCCACCAGCGTCACCGACAAAGTTCGCATCTTCAATACCTGTCGCTGCGGCAGACTGGGCCCCGTTGACAGGCCCACAGGAGTTACAGCTGGGGTTTGCTGTAACAAATCATGTCCATCTAGAACTGCGCGCAGAGAAAAAAAATGAAGGACCACACCTGACTCCTGAACTTCAGTTATGGTTAGAGGGATTGCCGCGATCGCGTCATCTGCGATGTCCTGCTGGAACAGCACCCAAGCGGAGAGCATAGACGAATTAGCTCGAAGAAGTTGTCTCTGCATTCTGGCGCAGTTTATTGATGAGGAGAGTGATAAATATGGCAGCGCAGAGCACTGGAAGGGACAGAGGAGATGGAAACGGTGAGGGAGGGCAGCAGTCTTGATGAGGACTTATATCGTCAGATGTCTATCATATCAGCCATCGGACATCCGCATGTCATCGATTTTCCGATATTGAGATGTTGCGATACTCGGACCGACACCACCGCACAGTGAGCCAAAGCGACTGACAAGTCACCTGGCTTTAGCGACGCGCCTTGTCCATGCGTCGTGAGAGGTGGCAACGGTGAACGCATGACGTGATTTGTACGTGCAACAAATATACACCGGAGCTGAAACACACAGGAAGTTGCGCGACATGACTTTATGCATTGTGCAGACAAGGGTGAACGATTTACGGCAACAAGAATACGAGCGCAGCAGGAAGCAGCCGAGTGTGACAACGCGCGTGTGCTACTTAGCCCTGTGCTACTCCGCATCGCTCTGCTCTGCCCCTGCGGTGGCCAACAACTCGGCTTCCTCAGCGTCGAGGATCTTGATCACGCGCTTGATGACTGCGATTCGCGCAAGAGCAAGTGAGCGCTCCCCGCGTATCGCTGCGATGGCTTCGCGCTGGTCCTTGGACAAGAGGGCGAGATCTGCATCATCCTCCGTGCCAAGCTGAGTGCCAACAGGGACACGCCTGTCCCCAGTAGCCTTCGCGACGTTCGCGTCGCTGGATTGTCCAGCGACTGCGGTCTTCGCCTCTTTCGCTGGCCGGGGCTCATCGGCTGTGTTATACGTTGGTTAGACACTCCGCGTAAATATCGTAATCAATACCGCACCTGTATGAACTTTCGTGGCCCCTGCTGTTGTACCAGGTTTAGCAAGGTGTGCCAGCCCAAGGAACGATATGCTTACCTTTTTTCTTCTTCTCGGCGACTGGCTTGCGAGGGGTAGGAGGGGGCGAAAGTTTAGTCGCTGGAGCTGCGAAAGAAATGAATGTCATGTAGCAGTAGAGAATAGTCCTCGCCTCACCTCGCTTGAAGTCGTGGTTGTCGTGCCACGCTGGGAAGTCCTTCCCGTCCTTGCGACACCGCTGCTGCGTCTGCGCACACTGGTCGCACTGAGACTGCGCTTCCCGGAGGATGCATCTGATATCACTCTTTACACAGCCATCACACTGAAGTGACGGGTGAGTTCGCGAAGGGATACGGAGACTGACGTCACTCGCCTGTGCGACATTGGGCCGCTTCGTGGACTTGCGACCATCCACCGTCGCTGCATCGACCTTGCGTTTTTTTCCCTTCCCTTCCTTCGTGGCGGAAGCCGGCGCCTCTTCACCGCCTTCCCTATTCGCCGACTGCTGAGCATTCGGGTGACGATGGTAAGCAGCCACGAGGTGCGGTTCCGCCCACGCTGGCCAAGCGCCCACAAACTCCTGCATGCACTCTCCGTGCTTCAGCCACACGCTGTCGGCCATTGCAGCAATCTCTGCTGGGTCACCTCCAACTTTAGCGTACGACGCCTTGAACATGGTCAGCGACGCGAAATAGGATGTCCGATGAGTCACTCACCAGCCCGTTACCCATTTTTTCCACGAAATACATGTGGTCTTCAGGATCTGCGACCCCCTCGGGTTCCGCCTTGAGATAGGCCCCGATGTTGTCGCGTGCCGCCCGAACGGCCGCGCCGGCGATATGGGGACACGCCCAATCAGGCCAGTTCGGCGCGAGACGCAAGACGAGCTCGCGGTTGCCACCATATATTCTGTCGGCGATGGCGGCAACATCTTCCGCTTTCTCACCCGTACCCGCAACCTGGTTCTGGACCAAGTTAGCAACGAAAGCGGCCCGTGGCACCACAGACGACCTACCAACTCCTTGGCGATAGAGACGAGCCACGCGTCTCGTAACTTCATCGGCGCGTTCGCCTTAGGCTGTACGAGGAACCTCGTCTCCATCGAACGCATCAGTTTATCCTTCGAGCCTGGCTTGGTTGCAACTTTGGACGGGGAAGACGACATAGTGAGGTGAGGTACCGACCTCAGTTTGACGGCGGACCGTTGTTTATATAGGCCGCTGCGCTGGCAGGCGGCGTGTGCGCTTATTAGCTGGCACAGCAATCAGGGTCGGGAAACGCCGAACGGCTGAAGCATTCCTGACGTCAGCCACGTGGCTCTGGGTGGCAACCCTTCTTCGTTGCTTCGCCGTCCTTCCGAGCACCCTGCGGCCACACATTGAAAGGAGCTCATACAGTTCCTTAATGGCCAGAGACCACACGGGGAGCAGATCTTGCGATCGCACGTTATAACTGTAAAGAGAGCCACCCAGACCGTTGCCACCTAACAAGATATGTCGCAGAAAGCACCACCAAATCAAAACGGCCCGATTTTAGTTATCCATATCGCTTTCCAATGAGCAGACGAGGGCGTCCCAGGAAATACCGATAGGGGAGAACCATGTAACCGCCGTAATCTGGGTTCGTGGCTAGGTACTTGTACTAAAAACAACACAGATCTCCACGAGCATCCCACCGACACCATTGCGCAATACATACGCCATAACGCGATGTCTGGCTTCGACGTGTATGCAGTGTGCGACTACGCGATACAATATCAGCGACCGTCCCCTAACTATATAGCGACCTGATATTCGTCCTCAAACTCGCCCTCTGCATCCTCGTCAGAAAGCCCATCATCGTCGCACTGCAATTGTGCCTGCGGAGCGCGATCGTCCCTGCCAATACCCGCCTCTTCTTCCAGATTCTGGTCATCACTCTTTTCGCTCTCATGTCCGCCTTCAGGTCCTTCGTGACTCGGACCTTTTTGACCGTCGTGGTCACCATAGAGGCCGTTGCGATCGTGGTCGGCGATGTCGCGGCCGTGGTCGGCGATGTCGCGGCCGTGGTCGGCGCTCCCGTTCTGATCGTCTTCGCCGTCGCTGCCCGACTGGGAGTCGGGATCGTGGTGGCCGTCCTTGCCGTCGCCGCGGTGGTCATCGTCCTCACTGTCGTCATCTTGGTCGCCGCTATCGTTATGGTCGTCCTCGCCGTCCCTGTCCGACTGAGAGCCGTCATCCATCTCGGACTCTTCCAGCTCGTCCGCGGCCCATTCCTTCTCCGTGAACTCCATTTCGTCCTCCTGCAAAAGTTCGTTGACGCGATAGAGGACGTCGATGCGTGCGCGATAGACGGCGCGTTCAAGGCGCGTCGCACGGATCATGAGGCGGCGCTCGTGTGTGAGAGGGGGATCGGCACGGTCCAAATCATCTACCTCAAGCCCCATGATCGCGCCGCCCAACGCACGATCTCGTGGATTACGCGACAAGTTGGAAAACACGTATCCGCCGAGCTGCTCTGCCGTCGCCGTCGAAAGCATGGTATCGGGAGCATCCGGGACTTCTTTTCGACGCGTTGGGCGCTGTGCGGCGAGTTTAAGCGACGAGGACGGCGGTTTTCGAGAGGAAGGGGGCTTGCGACCGGGAGGACGGGTTGCGGGTGTTGGCGTAGACGGTACGAAGTCGGCGGTCCCGTCGTCAGAGACTCTGTCGCGCTGGAGGAGTTGGCGAACTTTTTCGACCGCAATATCTGCCGCGCCGCGTCTAGATCTCGGCACAGTTTCTGGGTCTATGGATTGGGAAGGGGTAACGACGTCTGAGGCTACTGGCTGGGTAAGAGGGAACCACGTAGGGAACCGAAAAAGCGACTTACGACGGTTCGCACGTCCTGCGGCTCTGGTTTTCCTTTTTCTTTTGACGGGCTGCACAGGGCACAGAACTGGAAGAATATCATATGAACACGAGGGGCTTATTACAAAACCCTTTATACGTACCGCGCTCATATCCTTGATTGTCGTACCAGTCGCAAAACCGCTGTGGCTTGTCCTTCCAACAGCCCTTCTTGCCGTAGAGGCACTTGTCACATTTCTGCTTACCCGCACGGATCACACAGCGAACGTCTGACTTCATCGACGCGCAGTAATCGCACTGAAATGATACATTAGTCTCCGTTCTTCTCGAGCTGGGACGACGTACCTTCGCGTGAGCGAGACGCTTTCGTGGCCGTGCGCCTTCGCTCGAAGCCCTCCGTTTGCGACGGGTCGACTGCTTGAGTGGATGAAATGCTTCCAGCTCGTCGTCGCTGTTTGAGGGCACGTCGAACTCCGCAGCCGCGGAGGCGGTCTCTTCCGCGTCGACATCAGCTTCGTCGCCACTCACCACATCCTCCCCAGAGTCCATGTCCTCGTCCGGGGTACTGTCGTCGTCGCTGTCTTCTCCTTCGTCTTCTTCCACGCCCACGTCGACGTCGAAGTTCAAGTCCAAGTCGGCGTCCAAGTCCACGTCGACGTCGACGTCCAAGTCCAAATCGACGTCGACATCCAAGTCCAAGTCGACGGCCATCCCACCCTCGTCATCTTTCTCTGTCGCCCCCTCGGTATCCACGTCGGTGTCATGCAGCACCGCTATATCTGGCACCTGTTGAACAAACCAGCGCTGGTAAGCGTCTTCGAGATGTTGCGATGCCCATGATGGCCAGCCCTCCTCATGAAGTTGCTGGAACAGAGCGACATCGGCAAGGCAGAAGGCGTCGCCAGCATGCGCAATCTCTTCCTCCGAGGCGTTGGCCTCCTCAAGTGCCTCCTGTAGGGGATAATTGATGGAATCGTGGAGAGCGCGACAAGAATGTACTCACCAACGCCATGTTTGCGCCATCTAACCATCCTACGCGGTCGCTCTCGTCCGATGAATCCGAGCACGCCATCCGTAGCCACTCTCTAACCTGCGATCGCGCCGATTCCAATGCCGACGGCCTTTCTTTGCCCTTGAGGGAGGATGGGGACGTGTCCATGTCGGAGGTTGCAGAAGACAGTGAGCGACGAAGGAAAGGTGAAGGACACGCCCTTATGTACTGCGGCTGCACGCGACGATGCAGGGTCTGGGCGCTTGCGCTTGTCGCCACGTCACGGCAGGTTCGGCTCCGATAACTCCTCGTCCGACCTGCCTGTTTTGAACAGCATAGGCGCTTGCCAGTAATTACCCGCGACACCTGCTTTTGTATGGAAGCTTCTCTTCTGGCTTAGTTCATCGTCCTTGGTTCACAGCCACACAACTTCGTCGGAGGCTCAACGCCAGGGTCTGCGACCCTGAGGCCACTACGGTGGCGATGTCCACGTTTACGGGGTTCATCAGGAGAGATGGCGACCGTTAGGCATACGCGACTTTCAGAGGGTGGTTGTACTGAGAGACTCAACATAGGTGCGACTCTGAGCACAGGTGTGACTGTCAGCCGAGGGTGTTCGGGGTGGGTTGCCTGCAGAGAATGACCCCATCAGGAAGATGTCCATGTAAAAACCACCTCTGCAGGGGACTGGTCGTATAAACTTGGCTTTGGTAAGATACAATCCATGAGAAGATGAGCGATGAGAATTGTATTATGCGATAAACCTTCGACGCGACATCTGCGACGCGACATCTGCGACGCGACATCCGCGACGCGACATCCGCGACTTCCGATATGCAATATGCGATACATGCGAACACTTGAGATGCTAGGATATGAGACACAAGGGGAACCACGCGACCTTCGCCTCGATGGTCAGGTACGGCGACGATGACATGGTGGTGAATCAACAGCGGTCGCTGAAGACGGCGACTTCCGCTTCCGAGACCCGTTGAAATGTCCAGCTTCCATAAGCCGCGCAGTCTCATCCCTTCCCAACAGCGTCGACGCCAAGACGTAGGCACCTTGAGATCCTTGCTTCACGAGGGTGTGGATGCGCCGCTCCCATTCCTTCAGGGTTTCTTGCTCGCGAACCCGAAAGTTGCACCTGTACTTTGGCGAGTACAATATCGCCCGTCCCCAGCCCTCCATGATACCGAAACGGATCATGTTCGGGATGCTCAAACCCTTCGCCGCTGCCATACAAGATCATCAGCTGCCCGGTTGTGATGTTTTATAATGCATGGAACTGAGCACTCACAATGTTTCGAGACCCATCTTCCTGGTAGCCACTCGTTGGTCTTCAGGTGCTTGTGGATAGGCGACGTGGGGTCAATCCAAGCCAAGTAGATCGTCGAAGCCATTGTGATGAAAATCGCCTGATTCGAAAACCCCTTCTTCTCTCTCGAGAGGAAGGGAGCATCGCGCATAAGGGGGATGGACATCGCACCGGTGGAAGCATCCAGGTCATTGAGGCGACTAAGAAAGGGTCCAGCCTCAGAGTTCTTGCTGCCGTGAGGCGCACAGGGCCGAGGGAGCGTCAGGGAGTGAACGAAAGCAAGGACGAAAGCGAGGCGACACTGCCAGTGTTGGAAATGTTCCTGAAAGCGCAGCTGCGCCCACTCGTAGACGGTCTTGAAAAATGGGTCACCGGCGATGAACTTGTCTTTTGCAAAGGACCAGTCCGAGGGGAGTCGCTCATGCGACACATAGTCGCAGAACTGGTAAAACCTCATCCCACTGACCGTCCACTCCGAGTGAGGATCCTCCAAATGCTGAGCCTGGGCGACTTTCTGGAATTCTCGTGTAAGTTGCGCACCGCGAGTGAGGGCCCGACCAACTCCAGATGGCGCGCCATTGGAGCCCTTCGGACCCTTCGTGATGCGCGTCCACGACTCGTGCGACGGATGGCGGGTGGTGTCGCCGACGCGGTCGGGGAAGAAATGGATATTGCGTTCGACGACGGCGATTCCCATATGGTGCTTAATCATGTCGCTGGCGTTTTTGGTGTCGCTAAGACGGGTCAGCAGCTCGGCGATCACGATGCGAAGTGTGTGGCAAGCGCTCCCGTCCTTCGTCACCGGTGCGACGACACTGTTATACGAGGTCGAAATGCCGACATCATACAGACGGTCCACAAATTGGCGCACGGAGCATGTTTTCACTTTAGAGCTCGGGAGGGACTTGGCAGAGTCGTGCTCTGTCGCGCTGACGGCCTGGGTGAGAAGTTCCAGCGTCGGATACTCGGGTGCGGCACCAAACGATAGCGGGTGAGGTACGCCCTTCCACATCCTGTACGCCCTGATCCTGGTCTTCATCCACGCCTTGTCTCGATGTGATGGGTTTTCGGTGAGAATGGCCTTGACCTCATCGATGGCAACACCAACAAGCGCGACAACATCGGCGATGAACGTGTCCATGACGAAGCGACACATGACGGCGATGGCAGAGTCGCGAGCTCGTTGGGTAATCGCTGCACCTGAAAGCATAACCCGGACCTTGAAGTGGGACTCGTAGATCTAAAACATGATCGCAAATAAGTGAGTATTCGTCGTCGCGTCACTGTTTAAACAACGTGCGATTACATACCCTATGGTGGTCCCAACCGTATGTGAGCTGCTGGCTTCGGGACGAGGCCATTAGAGGCATCTTCGTGCGATCATGTATTGGCCATCGGGCGAGGTCGATGACAGGGACGGTGCCTTGTGTCCCACAAAGCTGCAGCCCGTCCCAGAAGAATGGATAGCAGCCATCGATAATAGCGCGAGCGGGGTACATCCGGGTCATCAGGCTGTGCGACAATGCTTTCGCGAGGCCAGTGTGACAAAAGTTGAGAAGACGCTCCAGGACAGCGACCATCTCCAGTGCGTAGTGGTCTGGGGCTTGCGCAAGGCGTTCCCTGAGCGGGAGGGAGTTGTCGCCAGTTCCGTGCGCTTGCAGATAAGCCTGCCTCTTAGTTAGCGGAGAGAGCGCGTGATGCCTCCAAAACTTTTCAAGGAGCGTAGTGATGGGGTAGGACGTCCACAAGTAGAGCTTCGGGTAAATCTGGAGTAAAGATGGCCATGAGCTTGAGTAAACGGTTTTCGCGTCCGCGACAAAAAGAGGCACAAAGACTTACGTCGGGGCGAAGTACCAAACAGCGCTCTCGAATAGACTGAAAGACGTCGGGGTCTTCGTACATCTTGAGGATGGGATTGATGACCTTGTCATAGAATTCGTCGCCCTCGAGGAATTCAGGGTCGAGGCGGTCGAGGTGAATTCTGAAAACGTTCTCGAATCGGAGGCAAGGCTTCTCGACATTTAGAACCTGCTGCTCGAGCCGGCGATGAGGAAGAGAGCCCTGGGCCCTTTGGAAAAGAGCGCAAAATGTGTCGTTGCCCTTCTTTGTGGTCGCCCAAGCACCTGCGACTGTGCCTGTGAGCTGGCCGGTTTGGGCGATGTGTAGACGTGCGCTCTCGCGGGTTTGGTGGGCAAATGTGTTGTAACACTGAGATGACAGGGGCTCGACGACAGGTCCGCCACCAGGCATGAGGCGAGTGCCGCGAGTGATAGCGCGAGCGAGCTTCTCCATCTTCGGGATGACCCCATCCGCTTGCCATTGTCCCCAATAAGGAAGAAAGGCATGGGTGTATGCGCTGACGTGAACATCTGGCTGGAGGAGCGCATCGACGTGTGCAGCGTCTTCGTCGTCGTCGTCGTCGTCGTTGTCGTCGTCTTCGTCGTCGTCGTCATACGGAGCTTGATCAGGTACAGACGCACCGTCGAAGTTCAGGTTTCGGGATCGCGGGAACAGCGTGTGCGACTGACGGAGGTCCTGGAGCAAGCCGCAGTGACGGGGCTCTCCGAAGAAACCAGGGATTCGACGAGGGATGCGCTTTCCATGGCGGTCGTAAATAGGGACCTCCTCGTCGTTCGCGTCGGTGAGCTCGAGGTCTTCGAGTTCAGCAATGTTGGAGATGAGGTCAGCGTCGTCACCGTATGGCTTCGTGTAAATCTTGTCATGGGCACTCATGATGTCTTCCGGAGAGCATGGGACCCATCCGTCAACTTTCGAGCACCTAAGAGTGGAGATGAGTCATGAAATGGAGTTCGCACAAGACCGCGACGTACCTGATGTGTCCCGCAAATGCGAAATGAACGCGGGAGAGCTTGGTGTAGTCAGCGGTGTTCTTCCACCAGGACTTCAGCTTCGCGTCGTCTGCGCGATCTCCATCGTGGAGTTGGCGATTCTGGCCGTACCGTATAAGAACGGCACATGGGACTGTGCGTTTCATTCCAGGAAGGTCCTTGTACTCCTTTGGGGCGTTCTCGTACCAGTCGTCCCACTTTTCTATGATCGTGTCGTTCAGCGCGATCATGTCCTTTAACGAGAAATGGCGCGGGTTCTGCTCGCTGGAATCGACGTGAGCTCATGAATAAATGGTGCATATGATGTGTTAAAGAAGAGTCATTGCACGTCGCGATGCCGATTTTCGCAACGTGATGTGCGTGCATCATGTACAGGGCTTGCGACCCCTAGGAAACTATGAAGATAGATAAATGCTCACAAGATGTTGGAGAAGGGGGTTATGTCTCTATCGGAGGCGAAGTTTGGGTAGCGGTGGCCGTTGCGAATGTAGATCGCCCCTATGCGACTGCACTGCAGCATGTACGCGAGCATGATAAACATGACTCGGGCGGTGCGTGGATCCATGCACGTGGAATGCTTCGACCTGGGGCTGGGGTCCGAGTCGGTCGGCAGTGGAGTCGATATGGCGTGGTCGCGAACAAGTGCGATGAATACCTCCTCGTTCGCAGAGGTATACCCGATGAAGACTAGCTGAGCATCTTCATCTCCGATGGCGGCGAAGTCGCCGCGGAATCGCCAGTGCCGCCTGTTGGAGTGAAAGCTGAACGTCCAGTCTGGGTTATGGCGGCCCTCTGGCGTTGACGTATTCGGCATTGCGGCGTAAAGACCGATGGAGTTGCCGACGGCAAGCCGATAGTCGATATACAGCTGCGACACGTCGGGGATGAGCGCGTGTACCAAATCGCGAGTCAGAGAGGCTATGCGATACTTACACCAACTTGCGCCCAGTCGTACTCGGGAGACATCGGGTTGATGATGAATCGATCGTCGATGATGAGCTCGTACTTCTTCTTGAGAACAGCCAGCGCGCCTTGTGCGTCGTTTTTCTCGAACAAACTCCGTAACTTCGAAAGGTAGAGCTTGCCTTTGGGCATCTTCTCGTAAGTTGACGCGTCTTGACTCTTTGATGGGATGGAGTCGCGGATGCGCTGAGTAATGATGTCCTGGTCGACACCGTCGCCATCGCGCCAGGCTTCGGGCAGCGCCCACAGGCCGTGGTTGATGTCGGGGTCGATCTCGCGCTCGAAGGCCTCGGTTCCAAGCCCTTGCGGGTTCTCCGCGACAAGATCGTGATCGCGCTCTGTGCAATGGCTGGAAAAATGACAGAAAGCATTTCATGAGTGATACGCACAGATTGGACACACAAAAGTAGTACATGATGCCGGACATGGTGGCAATATTAACTTACCTGTCGTCAACGTCGTCGTCATCACCATCGCCAACACCACTCGCAGTGTCTGTGCGGTCTTCTATGTCGGACGGGTGTCGGGGAAAGGGGAGCACTCGACGGGGCATGATCTGGAAGGAGACGAGTCGGTGTAGAGCGAAGCTGAAGGTGATGCGAAAAGGATAAGGACAGGATTTGGTTATAGCGGTATATATATATATATGTATGTGTGTGTGTGTGTGTGTGTGTCTGTCTGTCTGTACCTGTTGATTTCTTTTCTGGATTGAGGGTGCTACCTCGACCAGTGCAGACGTTGGGGATGGTAAACGTCACGGAGTACATCGGGTCGCTTCACGCAATATGTCGCATAACGGTAGCTGAAACATAAGACAACGCGGGGCCGACGACCTATGGTGGCAAATGCCGGACGGGGAGAGCGGGCTACCGTGTTCCCCTCTGACTGGTCGTGTTAGCTTTGGATTGGCTTCGCTTGCCCACGCAACAACCAATCTCCCAAGCACGATTGTGATCTTAGAGTATTCAATCGGTACGACTTGTGGTGACAAGACGCGACCAAGCGACTCCCATGTTTTCGCTACCGGGCTTTGCTACTCGGCCCATTGCTTTGCGCACTGCGATGGACCTAAGAGGCGTGAGCGATGAAACATGGTAAACATTTCTTTACAGTGATGCGTATACAATATGCTGGTTACGAACACGGCATGACAGGTACGGCGGACAGAGTAGTGGGTATGAGGACAGAATCATGGGCAAGTGGCTAAAATGTCGTGAGCATGCTGCCGTACCGGAGGCTCTCGATCTAAGCCGCAAAATATGCGTGACACAAGGCTGATGACAAGGAAAACGACAAATCGTGGCCGACGTGCATCAATTATTCAACGAGGTCGGACTCGGCTGGCTAGCGACATGCCCGATGCCGGACGAAGCAGCGAGAAGTCCCCAACCTCATCATTGAAAGACTTCCGTCGCGATTTCGCACTCCGCGTTGGCGATTTCGAACTGACGGTGTTGAGTTTTGAGGTGGTGGGCGAGTTGGCATTGAGGGGCTTGGGGCGTTTTGGCGGGCGTCGCGACGTCGGAGAAATTGGAGGCGACATGGCTGACGCTTCGCGACCGCGTTTCACGACTCCTGAGAAGGCCCAGCTTTTGGCATCGGCACAGAAATGCAATAATATGATAGATGCAAACCGCGTACCTCGTGCGGCGCTTGGTGTCGACGGGCCGGGCTGCGCATCTATGTGCCCTTTCCGCTGGAGGTCTAGTCCTTGGAGTTCTCGGAGAAGCTCTTCAGGGTGCTGTAACCCTTGATGAAAGGTCCCGACATCGGTTGTATTGCAGACATCCAAGTTGACCAACCATTCGTATACCAAGTCGGGAACAGGGTCACCGGGGTCTTTGCAGATATGCTTGCCGATGAGCTCAATCCACAGCGACTGCTTTTTCGGCTTGTCAATGAGTTTATGCTTCTTCGTGGTTTCTGTGAACTCTTGATAAACTCCTATGCATCGTTGCGGCCACTTAGTGCCTGATAGACAGGAAACATATAAGAGAGCTGCAGGTCAACGAATGCGAATAAATTTTGAGAAACTACCTTGCAACATCGGAACACCACTTTCGACAAGTTGAGTAGGCTCCATGGACGATAGATGCGCGTCGTTGGTAAACTCGAACTCCATGTCAGCGTCTTCAGACTCGAATTCCATGTCAGTGTCCTCGAACGTAGGAAACAAAGAGTCGCTATTATGATGAAAGTAGTCTTGGCTGTCGCCCATGTCCTGGCTGGTCCGCTGCGAAACATCAACGCTGTGTTAGCGCGACAACGATATACATTGCATATGCGACTGATCTGCCTGTCGCTTGCGACGCGATGAGGTATACACACACCTTGTCGCCGCTGTTAGCAGCATTGTCCCGATCCCATCTGCGTACGTCCTCGTCCTCGTTCTCATGCGCTTCTTCATCCACACCGGCGGCGGAGGCTGCCACTGATGCGCGACCTTTCCCCTTGTCGTATTGCCCAGGAGCATCATCTTTCGTCGACATCGTGCTGCGATACGCGGGACGTCTTGCCATTTGATTCGGAGGAGGCACAAGCTCTTCGGAGCTTTGACGATGCTCCTCTGGCTGTCCTTCGATGCTGGTAGAAGCTAATACCTGTTGTGAGTGTTGAGGATGCTTCGGAGAGGGTAGAAGACTTGTTTGCCGCGCGGCATGTGTCGCAGGCTCCTTCGCCGAGAGCAAGGATCGTGGGATGTCTTGGGGCAGAATGGGCCCCTCCCGCAGGTTGATGAGCTGACTTTGGGCACCATTCGAACGTATGAGAGTAGGTCCGTTCATGTCGAGGAAGCGATCATCGCTGCCATTGACGGCATAGCCGAGGGCTTTCAGCGTTGCGACAAACTCCAAGAACCCCGCTTCATTTGCGATCGAGTACTCGGTGAGACTTTCGTACGCATGTGGATCGCTGTCTCCGACGGGGAGGCGAACTGCGAGGCTGTTGCGAACACCTTTCTGGCTTGGGCGCACCCAGTCTGCGGTTTCCGACTGACTGAGCTCACGATGCTCCAATCTGTCTGCATTCACCAACAATTCCTGCGTAAGCGTAAACAGAATTGGATGCTCAGAATAAATGGCTAAATCGCATTCATGGGTCAATAACTCACGTAAACCAGCTGGTCAAAGATAAGAGCGATGCTGGGCGCAACCGTTCGATCTGCTGGCTTCGTAGGAAGACCGACGTTGTTTCCTGCCTGCGCACAGGACAGGCTGCAAAGTGACGTGGTGAGCTTCTTAATCTCTTCTTCGTACGTTTTCCAACGACTAAATGAATCCAGGAGCGCGTGGGCAGGAAGCAGAGCATTGTTGTCGGTGATAGGTTCAAAGGAGTCCTCTACCGCTTCTTCCACCAAGTCGACAACTTTGGAGTCCCAATTGATCCACGATGTTGGAGAGCCAGTTGTACTCTTGTGACACTTCATGGGATGAGTATGTTGCGACAGGAACTGGAAAAAAGAATCTCGCAGTTGTTTGCAGGCCTGGTGGTTTTGCATCCTACCCCACGACGCGATGTGCGTCTGCCAAGCAAAGTAAAGACGGTATGCATACGACCACGCCTTCTCCGGTCGTGAACGGGTGTCGATCGTGCGCCAGTCAAACCCATGTCGGTAGAGGATATATAGTGGCGGCGACTGCGACGCAACTTCCAGCGACAATTGCGGTAACGCCGAGGCCAGCGGGTCATTGGCATTTTGAATGGCCACAAAGTTATCGCTTCTGATCTTCTTCTTCGCCTCCTTCTTTGTGCGGCCAGACGACAGGCGGTCTGTTTCTAACAGAGCAAAGATGACCTTCGCCATCCGCGAAATGAGAGTCGCAGCATCTGCATCGTACACTGTGTCTGGAAACCATTCGCGCAAGTCTGGTGGCAGGGTATGTTGGATAGCACCTGGCTCCACGTGTCCGTCGTGTTTCTTGCTTTTCTTCGCGATGGTAACAATATTGGGAGGAAGATCAACGGGGGGGTTCGGAATGTCGAGCTTGCGCGACATGTGGGTAGGTTTGATCGCATCTACCCAGTTTGCGTTTGTGAGAGATATCGCAGTGATGATCGATGGGGTAGAGTATTGCTTAAACCACACAGTCGATTGAATGAGCAGCGACAGATTGCTTAGAACCCAGCGACAGAGCTGCGTAAAGTTGTGTGAGACAACCAAAATGGATGTTGCCACAGGAAATATACACACACCTCATCCTGCATGTCATGATCTTGTTTGAACAGCTTCAACGGGCTGTGTGGACCCATGTAGGCGAGCATATAGCTGACGTAGTCCCAGACATTTCCAGTATCAGCCTGGACCATGCGACGAACGATGGAGTCAACAAGGGGATCAACAAGACGCACGATCTACAAGCGACCGCAAAACAACAGATGTCAGAATTAGAGTAGAAAGGACCTTATAGAAGCCTCACCGCCTGGAACCCCTCGGTCGCATTTTTGAGTTGGCTCAGCGATGCGACTAAGAAGCTCTTCGTCGGGAAAGGAACGTTCAAGTAGAACCCAAAGGTACGCAGATCCATGACCCATTGTAACTTGCTCTCCGCGGTTGCGAGCGCGCGGCCCTCTTCTGTGAGACCCGACGAGTCTGTCATCTCGGAGTTGCGTGCCTGCCATGCAGCCTCGAGCAATGCGATGAGTTTCCTGTTATACACGTCCATTTTATCCAGGAATGGCTTGCTCGTGAGGACAAGGAAGTGTTCATGGAAGCCGTCCCAGTCGCCAAACACATGCTGATAAACGGAATCGAGGCCGTCCATGATGCGAGGACTGAACAATGATTGCACAAAGGACATGTCGATCGCTCTAAATGCGTCTGCGACAGAACGATATTCAGCTGCGATCGCATCCTTCTGGCACTTAAGCGCTGTCCGGTGCTGTTCAGCGGTCGCCTCGATCGCGCCGTTAACTGCGCCCGCAGTATTCCAGGCCGCCTGAGATATAACGATGTCCTTGTCCCGGCCGTTGAGCATGGAAATGAGATTGAAGTATGGTCGCGATTGATCGTGCTGGGAGTCGTGGACGTCGGGGAGCGGTCGGGAGTTTGCGATGAAGTTCATTTGATGCAGGGAGGTTTGGAAAATCCACGCCCACACCTGCGCATGGTGCACGGCGTTGATTAAGGCTAGTAAGCAAGCGTAAACATCAATGTAAATTTCAAGTACACACCATTCCCAAGGTCTTCACATCCTTGAGAGTCTTTTTGGATGCGGTTTGCATCGCGTCGGTGAGAAGCGACATCGGCAGGTTGTTGGTCAGGCGGAAGTACTCGTACTCGAGTGCGGTAGAATATAGCCCAAATTGGACTGGATTCTTGATAAGAAAGTTCGTCGCGCCGCTTTTGGCTTGCGACGTGGTTACCAGCTTCCAAAATATCTCCTCTTGGAAGACGGCGTCGCCAGGAACTGGTGCGGGCTCCCCTGGATGCATGACAGCGTATTCAGCTAGCGCACGCTTGATCAACCAGAAGAGCATTTGACTCTTCTCCTGGTCGTCGGCTGTCTTCGTAGGAAAATCCAGATTCTGCGACAAGTGTGCCCGCGCCTCTGGCGTGAGCTTCTCTACGCCCGGCGACGATGCGGGAGAAGTCAGCGATATTGCGATGATCACAGCGACAAGGGGTAGATAACAGCATGGCGTGAACATACCATCGTCGAAGAAATTGATGGCCCAAGCCCGGACGTTCTTCGACTTGGCCTTCAAAGTGTTCCTCGACTCTTGCAACTCCGCCAACCGTGCGCCCATGTCAGCACTACGCCTACGTCGAGTTGAGAGCGACTCGGCTTCTTTCTGCATCTTGTTCAACAGTTTGGTGTAGTCGGTCACCAGCTTAGATACCGAGTTTTTGCGATGGTTGCCACTGAGCATGTCAACGACCTGGCCATGAGCCTTAGCCGTCCACTCGACTTCCTTGAGCTCGCCCAACGTTGTGCCCCTAGGTGACAGGCATGACTTATTGAGCCATCCTTTGTTGACCCCACAATACATAGGAAACCGATCGCTCTGGTTTCCATTGTCTGCGATCGATGTGGAAATGCGCGCGACATGTGTGTTATCGACCGGCCGGGGGTTGATGACTCCCCATTTGACCTTGACCGGTCCTGTCGCAAGAATGTCTAGCCGTGCGACCCCGAGGAATGCGGCCTTGAGAATCTTCTCGATACGGTCGATCCGCGCGTCATTGGGGACGTCTCCGGTGATCTTCCCCTTGGCGCTCTTCCCCTTGGCGCTCTTTTTGATAGCGCGAACTTGTGTAGAACTGGAACCCTATACCCGCGATGTTCTTAGCCACCTGTAAGTTATAAGGTCGTAACCTAAACGCACTGCGACACCGAGTCTACCCTCGCCATCGCCATCACCTTCGTCCTCATCGTCTTGCGACTGGTCGATATCCACCGGCTCCTGGTGGATCTGTTGTTTCTTGCGCTGTTGATAGATAAGATGAGCAAACATCAGTCATACTGCGAGACAGCACAAGGTCACCTTGCTTTCCTTCTGCCCGGCTGTCGGTGGACTTCGTTGGTCGTCTGCCTTAGGGGTACCGAGTGAACCCTCTGCTTCTCTTTCCTTGCCAGCCCTCTGCATTCTATGTTAGCGACAGTTACCCCCATCTATGGCAGAGACGGTGTACCTTATTCTGGCTGGTCGCTTTCGATTGCGACTGACGTGTGCTACTGCTAGCCGGGGGGAGAGAGGATGTCACATTCCCCTGTATATTATCACATGAGATCACCGTGGTACGCAGTCGCAGGATGGAAACACATGCGCCACCTTGTTTATCGCATGGGCCCTCGGCTGACTCATTCCTTGCGATTTCCCGATGCGCAGTACAGCAGCGCCAGGTTCTTCGTCTAGGGAGTCGTTCGTCGAATCATCCATGCCAGAGTCATGGGAAGTCATTTGTGTCGATGTTCTACAAGGTGAAGCGTCGTCCGATGTGCGAGACTTGTGAACTGTGCCTAGGGTTTCAGCTAGGAGAGTGTCTTTTGAGAGATGGTGGTGGTAGGATGAAGGTAGTCAGTCGAATGAAGGGAGGTCGTTGAAGACCCTGCACCCCCGAATCGACCTCCTCATGCCACCCGCGTGGCCCGGCAAGGCACTTGCATGCATGCCGATATGCATCAACTTTGGAAATTGCGATTGTTCGAGGCCGGTGCCTCGCGCCCCACGTTGTCAGGTCTATGGTTGCCACGAACATATGTCCGCTCATGTGACAACCAGTACCAGTTTCTAGAGTCCAAGATCGCACGAGTGCTGCCACATTTGACGGTACATACGACCAGTGCACTGTACTTCTTACGCTCCGGCGCGAATGCATGCCAAGTGCTTACACACCGGAAACATGAAGCATTGCCATCTGATCGAAGCTTCTCAGAGTGGAAAGAAAGGCAGTGCACATGACACTGCAGTCACACTCACATGGCATTGTTTATATTGCCCAGCACGGAGATGCGATCGGCGATGTCGGACGGTGGTCCCTCTGCGCTCCTCTGTTACAGTCCCTCATCCGATGGCTCAGATAGTTCGGCATGATTCGTCCACGGCTGACCTATGGGCACGCATGCAAGAAGATATCCCAGATGACGTGCTCGCAATATTCAAGTATGAAGCTTCGCTACACCCCGGCGGTTCACGTAAGCATGTCACCGTGAAATTTTGGCTGTCTTGACAAGCTCCTTGTCGGTCCACCAGAACTCGGTACTGATGCTTCTGAAGCTTTGTGCATGGAAAACTGTTGTGCAGAGAGAACGGAGGGTCTTGAAGAGGCTGCGGACGGAGCAGGTAAGTGCGCAGTGCGTCACTCAGCATGATAGCAACTATAAATCAAATCAGATGGCAGTGCGACCGAAGAGAAAGAATCACCGCTGGATGAGCAATCGCAAGGCGACATGGACATAGATCATAATTCGAACGTCGACGACTACGACAAAAATGCATGGCAAGCGGTGAATATAGAGATCGCACACTTGGAACTTCGCCTGCCGTTCTTCCGCGAAGACTACAACAAATCAGATGCGGAGCGGTCAACGGCGAGACCAGCTCTGCGGAACCTCCCTGCGCTGACCTTGGATCAGATTGTTTACGGAAACGATATGCCGAAACTGGACTTGGATGCTTGGAAGCATATGCTCGCGCATCGTCAACTTATTCCTACACCGGTGAGATACGCGGGTTTGTACGGCTCAAATTTGTCGCAGTGGTTCATTGTTGACATTGTTCACATGGATTAAAGCCTCGCAAGCCGACAGTACTCAGAACCTGAAAGAGCTGATGAAAACGACTTGGAGCAAGGTGTTTTTCCCTAATTGGAACCTCCATCATCTTTATGGGGAGTTTTGTCCGTCGCTGGGTGTGAGCGTATAGTCATCGCTCATTTATTGGTCGCATCTGACTTTTGACAGTACGATGGTGAAGCTCTCTGTCCCCTGCCAGTAGACATTAAAACGATCCTCAAAACGGCATATCTGGAATCGCCCATCGCAATCGACGATAACCAGTCGCCTTGGATGCCGTGGGGTCTACGATTCAAACGAGTGCGTATAGTTTGCAGGATGCATATGACAAGAAGCGATAACGAATCGCATCGCAGGTGATGATTGTCGGCATACTGGTCGGACTGGAGATCATCGACACTGGCGAGATTTCTCTCACCATCAAGGACGGAACAGGCCGTTGCACCGTGTACTTTATGATCTCAGTCCCTGCGAGAATGTATTTGGATGGCGATAATGGAAAAAATCTTCTGTGAGCGTATGGCTACGAGGTGGACCATATCGCAAATGATCGCTGAGGTTGTAGAGCCGTTAGGGTCGGCGGCATTGTCCAAGTCATAGGATTACCGTTTGGATGGGGCCCAGACCATGTCCATCCAACTTCAATCATCACCACAGTGCTTCCGAAAGCTGTTCCCGGGACGGTGTACAAGTGTCATGGCCTCATCGCTGATCGCATCACCTACGTGTTTTCCTTGTACACGCAGTTGGTGAGTTTCTTTGATTTGCGATGTGCAGCTGGTCGCGCATATGATGATCAACGTCTTCGTAGCGTCGCGTCTCTGTGCTGAATTGCCTGTTGAAAGAATTATTCAATGACCTGCTGGTGACGCAAGAAGAATTTTCAACTATCAATGACGTCTCATTCAATGACGATCGCGTGACGGATGCCATCGCAATAATGCGACAGATAATGCGTCGCCTGCAGCAGGATAACCCTGTCGCCGAATTTGGCGTTCCTTTTGTCGTCAAAGTCGCCCTACCGAGACTTGCGCTTGCGAAGGCACTTGCTCCGGAAGTGATAGGGTACGCGTAGGCAGTTCGCTCTAACTTTGCACACGACCTCTGACACTCATGCTCAAAGTGCCGCAATCATGATGGGACTGTGGGATGGCTGGCTGGGCGAAAGAGTGAAGAACCGAATACTGCGGTGGCGATGCGTTGAACCATTGGTCGAGGGATACAGCTACTGAGGGTTCAAGCCATTATGCGCTCTGCGTGTACGCTATGAATCTTGCTTCGCCGAACCTTCTTGTTGAGGGGCACGATCAGAGAAACCCGTTGTCACTTGCCGGGTACTGTAGTCGTACGGCGCGAGAGCCTACCATTGTATGACTTGTGCGACATGCGACAGCAACCGTCTTGTCGCCGTCGTCTACTCGGCGTGTAGAGACGACTTTCTGGAAATTGAGGTCTTGTCGCATGCGATGATGCGACTCAGGATTCAAATACACGAGAGGTCGCAATACGCTGGGACCAAAGACGCCAAGATACAAATGCGGTATGCGAATACAAGAGTACAACGTGACAATATGAAGACAACGAGCAGAGCACAAAGAGGAGACGATCGCCACCACGATGAGCGCCAGCCAGCCCTGCATAGGTCGACGAAGTCCGTGGGAGCGCGTGCGACAAACTGTGCGGCAGAAGCAAACCTACCCGACGCTACGGACATCCCAATGGTTGTGCGCCTCCGGAACATCAGGCGACTGGTACTCTCCGAACGGCTGACCTGTGCGTCGCTCCTCGCGCTGTTCGAGTTGACGGATGATCGCCAATTTGACCCCGATGTCACCAGATAACGCATTGAAGTGGGAGCGCAGGGCCGCGATTTCATGCTCGAGGGCGGAGGGGAAACGCCGGCCGTCGCTGGCGGTACGGTTGGCGCGATAGTTGGAGGGCACGGGGACGGAATCGAATTCGTCGACGGTGGTGACCAACGTTCCAGCGAGCTTGTCGCCCTGCCCATCAACGCGGTTGCGGTCGACTTCCCCCTCTTCCAACTGCTCGCCGACCGCGACCTCACCATTGCTCTCATCATCATCATCCCTTTCAATACCCATTTGCTCGTCCACCAAGTCCTCGTCATCGGCCTCCTCATCAGCCATCTCCTCATTGGGCGCCGCGGGGACCGGCTCCGCTTTAGCCTTCTTGGTCGGTGGTGCGACGGCTGAGGAATCGTCGGCTGCGCGCCGCTTCGAACGTGAAGAGGGCTCGCCGCCTGGCATACTAGTACCGATGTACTCGATGTCGGGGTCACCGGGAGGCGAGCTGCGGTTAGCGCGCATACGCGTTCTGGGAGGAGAGCGGTGCCCTAGCTTCCTGTGGTCGTGCGCCCGGCGGCCGGTGGCGGCTATAGCCTCGGTCAGCTTTTGAAGGCGTTCCGAGGCTATCTTAGACGCGGATGAGGGCATCGGGGGAAGCCGCTCAGCTTGCTTAGACGCAGAGGAGGCTGGAGGTGCAGCCCTCACTGGCTGTTTGGGGGTAGATAGGGTCGTCGCAGCTGTCGCCGGGTTGTCGCTACGCTTGCGGGGAGAGGAAGATGCGGTTTCCGTCGTAGACTTCTTACCGGGGCCATCAGCCATTGGCGTGACGACATTAGGAGAGGCGCCCTCTACTGGCTCCGGAAGGGCGAGCTCAGGCCGATAGTACGGCGAGTTCATGACGGCGGTGACTAGGATGGGCTGGATGAGTGTACCCGACGATGAAATAAGGGGGGGGGGGGGGGGGGGGTACGCACATTGACGCTCCGCTTCAGCCAGGCACCCTTGATACACCTTGGTCGTGCGCGTGCATGTGTTGAGCTTGAGCGCGATCGCCTTCTTCACATCCAAGGAGGCCGACGCGGTGCACTCGCCTTTCTTGACCTTCTCGCCCACCTTGTCGCGTTGTGCGCGCGCTTCGTCGGCCACCTTCGCGATCTCCCCGATCCGTACGTTGCATTCATCTACGACGCGCGAGCGCGACGTGAGTGAGTACCTGCGAATCTTCTCGTTCACGCTTGCTGGGTCGTCAGAGGACTTGCAGAGGACACCCAAGACGCGTTCGAACAAGGGGTCAGCGTAGCCAGGTGCCGCTAGCTGGGGTAAGATGTCGTCCATAAACGACACAAACAACTCCTCCGCCTCCTCCTCGCTGATTTCCTCCGGCTTCGCCAACTCCAACCTCCGAATCTTCGCGTTGAAGGGGCCGAAGTCGAAATAGAAGTCGCGCAGCTCCTTCGGGCGCAAGTCAGAGAAGTACATAGAGAGGTCCGGGGCAGGAGAGGGGTCAGGCATGTTGAACAAGAGACGTTGGGATGTGGGGGAAGACAAGAGACGTGGGGAGGGACGAAACACACCTGCCGACGTGGCGGGTATATGACTACTTGACGAGTTCGACGGATGCCAGTCGGGATTTCGGTTCCGCTCCATGCCACGTGGAGCGCCAATCAGCAGCCGCAATCCTCAATCTATAGATTCAGATCACTCAAATTGACACATATTGCACCAGACTACTACCAGACTCCCTGTCCAGAATCTTCCAAGAAGTGGTACTTATGTAATGTCCGAGACAGTCAAGGCCTACGACTGGATGGAACCGGGGCTGGCGAGAGCCCTTGACACGCTTCCTCATTGCGTGATCAGCCAAGGAAAGCCTCCCGCTGTAGGCGGGAGTTGGGCGAGTCCGAGGAGTGGGAGGACCGGAGCGCAGCGGAAGCGCCGCGCGACTAGGTATGATGCGGGCTCCGCAGGGGAAGAGCCACTCCGGATCGAGCGCGAGGAAGACGCGGATACCAGAACTGTATCCACTCTTCTAGAGCGCTAGGGAGTGGCGGGCTGGGTGCGCTTGTCGGGCGTCAGGCCGGATGCGGGAAGGAAGCTTCGCGCGCCCTTCCACATCCGCCCTCATGCTTAGTAAGCATCCGTTTCCTCGGGTTGCACCAAACATCACGGTGCACGAGGATGCTGATTAAATTGCGATGGAAAGCAGTCGGTTGGCTGCAACAGAGTTAGGCGATTCTGCTCGTTTCTCAGGTCGATTCTGGGATCCGCTTCTTGCGAGAATCGAGGTCGGATTTGTTTGGGAATCGGGCGCTTAGGCAGAAACGAGCCAGAATCGCCGTTTCTGCCTCTCCAGTGGGTGGCCCCAAACGCTCGTTGAAGCGCCCTTTAGCGCCCGCGATCAATCGTTCGCAAAAGCGGGGCGGTCAAGCCTGCTGCGATTCTAGAGCGATTCAAGCAAGGCCCTCGATTTTGCTCAAAATCACTTGAGAAGCGACGTAGAATCGGCGGCAGAATCGCCAACTCTGACTTCCTTTATTATTATGTCGCATAAGGCTTAATTGTTTTGCGTGTTGGTTGGAGCATGACCGAGTCATGGAGAGTGCATTTATGGCCATATTTATCACGCGCACACGAAAGAGAAAACATCAGGCAGAATGTGACCTTGCGACAACGGTTCCGAGTTCGGGTGAAGGCAAATGCCAGTCCAGCACGGCTTGCACGATGAGATCGTAAACGCCGCGAAGTGAATCTATAAACAGACAGTCAGAATGCTCACACTGTCCTCAAGAACGTCAGTGACAAGAGGGGCAAGCGCACGCCACCGACTGTTTTCAACTCGACAGTTGAGGCGACACCATGTTCGAATAGCTGCGCAGAGGCACGCTAGAGTGCGACTTCTTCGCAGATCTCGCAACTGCCGACAACTGCAGTCACATTGTGTACCGATAACTCCTGCTGTTCGCCAGTCTGTTCATCCCTTCAGTAGGATTGTACAAGGGCTGCACTTGTTGCAAGTAGTCGCACTTTTCCAAAGAACGTGCTGGTCGTTGGTCAACTACAATTCCTCCACTTCCTCACAAATAAACTAGGCAACAGCATTGCGATGATAGTTCTTCTGGGATGGCGATTGTCGCATGTGTAGGCTGAGACCCCCGATCTAGGACACAATTGCATAGGTATATCCCTGAATCACTCATATTGCTCTAAGTTTACGCATCACAAGGAGCAGGGGATAACTATAGAATACGTGCTACCATCCGCAAACAGAAAATGTGAGCCAAAAAAAACAGCACCCTTTTGAGGCAACTACACCAAGGGACCAAGACAGACTGCGCGATGAAGAAGTTGCCCTGGGTATATAGCGCGTCCAAGGCCCTAGTTAATACAGCGAATCTCCCAGGAGCGCTGTGCAGGGATGACGAACTGAGACTTGAAGTGGCCGAAAGGTTGGCCAGTTAGGGCCTCCTCCCTCTTAGCCAGGTCGCGGAGCATGGCTGCATCCAACAGAATGCGCGCGGAGAGTGTGTTGTACCTCTCACGGATAGCTTGAAGGTCGTTTTCGATTGCTGAAGCACAACCAGCCTGTGAAATGAGAGTTGACTGATCAACACCATGAAGATCACCGGTCGCAAAGTGCGAACGTTGAGCTAAATGGGTTCGAGAACTTGCCTCTTGGTTGATGGA
This sequence comes from Ganoderma sp. BRIUMSc, assembly GCA_008694245.1. Classification (NCBI taxonomy): domain Eukaryota; kingdom Fungi; phylum Basidiomycota; class Agaricomycetes; order Polyporales; family Polyporaceae; genus Ganoderma; species Ganoderma sp. BRIUMSc. The sequence goes on along the minus strand of VJXU01002304.1, from coordinate 4,432 downwards.
CGTCTTTAACTTCTTCGCTACTGGCGCAAGAGCAAGAGCATCAGAGGCGCGACGCTTGGATACACGGGAGTTGTCAGCGCGAGATGCGGAAGGCGAGTGTGGCTCGCGAGTCCCAAGGTATTGTATGTCGGGCGATGAGGACCGGGGGCAGGGCGTGATGCGCAATGGGGCCTTTCTGCCGAATCGCTTGAGTGGAGCGACAACAGCTTTGGTCGAAGTCTTGGTCGACGCTGAGGTCGCGGTCACTCTCGGGACTGAGGTCGGAGCCTTGGTCGACGCGGAGGTCGCGGTCACCCTCGGGACTGAGGTCGCGGCAGTGGTCGACGCGGAGGTCGCGGTCACCCTCGGGACTGAGGTCGGAGCCTTGGTCGACGCGGAGGTCGCGGTCACCCTCGGGACTGAGGTCGCGGCAGTGGTCGACGCTGAAGGCGGGAAGGGGCTCTTGCTGAATGACGTGGCAAGCTGTGTTTCCTCATGGCAATTGGCGTGTGTTTTGTTGGAGATTGCGATGTTTAAGACAGGGAGTGCAAGACCACCACGATAGTACTGTTTATTGGCCACTTCGGTGACTGAAAAAGGCAAGTGAGCACTAAGGATGCGCTTGAGGCCAGACAAGCACGCACCTTGCTCCTCAGCTTGGGAGAGGCACTCTTCAAAGTTGGCAATGCTGTCATTATGATGTTTAATTTCTAGTAGGATGGGTACTCGGAGCTTGTTCGATTGCTCCGCAGAGCATTCACCAGACCGGAACTTCGTGGTGATGCTTCCACACTGACGGCCGAGCTCCATGAGAGATGTGCGAAGACGGGTAAGGTGCTCGCGGTAGACCTCGACCGCGACCTTGCGAGACAAAGTCGAATAGTGTCGGGACATGACGTTGACCTGCGTCGCGTCGTCTAAAAGTCTGGAGAGAAGGTTGTGGATGCGTTCGAAGAGAGGATCGGGATACAATGCGTGTGACTCGGAGCGTAAAATGTCGCAGAACGTGTGGAAGAGAGCGCTGGCTCCTTCAGCAGTAAAGTTAGAACACTGCTTTTCGGCCTCTATGACCTGGTCGACGACACCACGAAAATGGTCATAACTGGCGTCATGGAGATCGTGTTGTCGGAGGTCGGCAAACGAAGGCAATGGTTCTCCCATGACCTAGAGGTGGAGGGGGATGAATCTATGACAAGATGTGGTGTGGGAACGGGAGGGCGAGGGAATGCGTAGAACAGACTGGAGGTTATTGTGGAGATGTGGGGCGGTATTTAACTGGCTGACAGCCACCCCGCGATTTCCGGTATGACCTGGTGGGAGACGGAGCGCCCATTGTTTGAATGCCCTTTGTCGCGCGACATGGAACGCAGGGGATGCTTGAGATGTGGATCGGGTTGCCAGCCTGGAACGGCCCTCGATAGAGTTATAAGCGCCGGTTGCTGCCAGGGCCAGGCGCATTCCCGTAACGACTGCCAATGAGGTGTAGGTAATCTTGCCAGCTCACGTCGGCAGACGTTCTCTAAGCGCGTCGACATGGAAGATTTTAAATAGGTCGGTAAGGCCCTGGGTGGGCCTGGAGAGCACGTTCGCAATATGCGAGTAAAGCTAGATACATTGACTAGTGACTTTAGGTAGGAGAGCAATTTCTGACTTTGGAAGATTGTCGACTACTGAGGGCGGGCGCGATGGGACGGGCATGGTTGTAATAGAAAGGACGGTCTCTGGTACCTGACAAAGCAAGGGTTGCTCAGCATCGCAAATGTGGATAGTCTCAACGAGGTCGTGTGCTGCGGAAAGGATACCCGTTTCAGCTTTTTCAAAGTGCGGTTCGGTTATTGTCGGATACGATTTTTGGCCTGGGCTTTGCTCGCTAAAATGTTCCTGTACGATGCGACTGCAGGTGACGTCGGTTAAGCTTTGCGATCTACGCAAGGCTATCTTGGTCGTCGGCTGGGAATATGAGAACGATAGAGACGCCCAGCGTCATGATACAGGGTCTTCTGCGTTGCTGTGCCGAAGGTATCGTGTGCGACCGGCATGAAGACTACCAGCGTTTGGTGTTGTGAATGACGTGTTCGCCACGCTATGGGAGCCTTGCTGCGACGAATCCTAATGTCAAGTTTTGATTTGCAATAGTGGGAGATGGCGCGTGGTCGCAAGTGTTTTACTAGCCTCAATCGTAGTTGCTTGGTTGACATCTAGGCATAAACACAGGTGTATACATTTGAAAAGCTGGAATAGAGCGAGGTGCTTTCGTATCAAGATCAGGGCATCACAGACAGCTTTCTACTCTGCTTTATAGCCAACAACCCATTGAGGATAAGTGCGAGGAATGAACGGCGATGTAAACTGCCCAAAGGGCATGCCAGTGCGTTGCTCTTCCATAGCTTGCAGAGCTCTGATGGTGGCGATATCTAGTTGAATACTCGCTATGACTTGATTGTACTCTTGGCGGATGTTGGTAACATCGCGGTCAAAGGATGATGAACCTAGGTGTCCTCCGACAGGGGCGAGGGGGTGGTGATTGTCGCGGTCGCGGTCGCGGACGCCACGGGCTGCGACATCGTGGTCGCCGAGGGATGACAGGCCCAAGCGTTCTCTGGCCGGGGCGAGGGGGTGGTGATTGTCGACGAAGCTGTGTGCTTCAGGCTCACGCATGATGAGGTTGGCGCGATAGTAGCCACTGCGCACAACTTCTCCCGCTAAAAGCCAAATGTCAGACCGTTACAGGAGGTTTTATCATACACGAATGCGCTGTACCTTCGTTAGCGACAATTGTCCCATACATGACTACATACTGCATCTTCACCTCCATGTCATGGATATGCTTGCAAAGGTACTTTTTTCGCTCTTCTTCGGCACGACTTGTGGAAGAGCCCTCGGCGATCTGGCTGTCGAGATCGTCGTGTTCAGCACGTGCAGCACGTATTGCTTTGTCGAGGTCTTGGGCATATGCGTTGAATCTGGCCACGGTCCTACTACGTGTGTGGCCAGAGTACTCTCTGAGAAACGCGTTGATGGCAGCATTGTCGTGAACATGCGTGCGATAGAGTGCATGCACCCGCTCGAAAAGAGGGTCGGGCCAGACACCCTCCGGCAACTTGGCGACCGCTTCGAGAAACTGGAGAGCGACGGTGCGACACAATTCTTGGGTGGGAGATGACTCCTGCTCAAACTTGACGACGAGCTGCTCAAGATACGTGAAGTCTTCGGCATGAGTGCTAGCAACACCCTTCCATTCTGGGACGCGGAGATCGATAATGTAGGGGGGTGGCAATGGCGTCGAGAAGGTGGTGGCTGCCAATTGCGTGAGTGCATCTATCGCCTTGAAGAAGATGCGGAGACTGGCTTCAAGCACAGTATCGTGGGAGGAGTGTGTGGAGTTAGAAGAGGACATAGAGGGCATGGGGCTTCCGGTATGAACATGAGCATATATATATATATACGTGGCGCGATCAGTCCGATAATGCTTATTACTATTTTTGGCATGTAGGGCGCTTAAAAGAATTTTGTACCTTCTCGAGCTCTAAGTTTCCAAGCATGGGAGTGGTGCCTTGTTCGTATTTCTCCTAGCAGCATCTTGGCTCTAAATCTAAATCTAACCCTAAATCTAACTCTAATGCTAACAATCGCTACTGTGAGCAGTCTATCTCTGTGAATAATAACCCACACACATGCAAGTGTGAGTAGTGAGAGTCGCAGTGCGACAACACTGGTTTAGACCCCTTATAATAGAGGCTTCCAGTAGAAAATTTTATAAACAACTTTCTACTCTTTTTGTAATCTCACTACGGGCCAGCAGTGTCGAACATGCTCAGTAAGGCGGAAACGTGGCCCTGATAGCATAGCTCAAAAGCATCAACACTGCGACAACATGCGACACTGCGACACTGCGACAACATGCGACACTGCGACACTGCGACAAAATGCGACACAGTGCGACACTGCGACAAAACGCTGTGAATCATTTAGGCTCGACTGCCAGAGCTCCTAGACATTGGGCCGAGCCACTCTTTGGCCCTCTGCATGGCGAGGCCTAGTTCATCACAGTGTCGGTGCTGCGATGGAAGGCCATCTTACATGTAACAAAGTGTTATTATTGCAAAGTATGACATCGATCTCCAGAAGCTCCGGCAGTGGAGCCCAACTTCGCGCCAAAACATGCCCTCTGTGACTCAGCCAAGCTGCTCCTTGCTCTGTGTGGTGAGGCCCAGTTCAGACCTGTAGCTTTTTAAATTATGTTACATCAACTGTGTGTTCAAAAGTGCAACGGTCTCCCAAAACACTTGCAAGACACTAGTTAACATGTCCATGCATTTTCCTAAGAATGAAACCAGTCGAGCAGACTGTGCCCTCATTCATAAGTCGGGCGAGGTTGATGACGCCGACGGCGACCAAAGAGGCGCGATGCACTTTGAATGTGTGCTGAACGGGTGCGACGCAGACTGTGAGG
>VJXU01002302.1:0-32071 GCA_008694245.1 Ganoderma sp. BRIUMSc | reverse complement strand
ATCACAACCTATAGGTAAATATCTAGGTTCAAGCCAGGTTGAACTGTGTGAAACCTAAACCTATGTTCAGCCTTAAACGGCTTACTTACAGCTGCAATGTTTATGTAAGTCTGTCAATATGTAGATTCTGTGTGCACTAGCAGCATCACAGTGGGATGTGAGCCTGCACATGGGTGTGGTGATCTTGCTATATTACTTTTATTTTATTACGCTCATTTGATGTATGTACTATAGTGTGTTTGCATAATAAACAAAGCTTTTGCTCTTTCTATGTGCCCTGTGTAAGAATTTGAAGCAAAATGGCCAATATTGGCCCCTGCTCTCACATCTTGTGGTGTCTATCAAGGCCTATCAAGTACTTGATAGCCGCTAGGCAGCTCTATTGACTCCTATATAAATGGATACCTTCCAATCAGCCTATCATCACTCCCTAGGCTCAATAGTACTAGCGAGTAAGGTTTTTTTTGCTGATGTGCTGTGTTCAGTCATGGGCATGTTGCAATGTCTCACTGCACTTTGCCTACATGTATAAAGGTGGTGTTTGCAGAAGACAAGGATGATATGATGACTACCAATATTGTGTATCAGGAAGTTATTACTCCACTGCCTACTTGAAGTGGTTCTGTATATTTAATGTGGCTGGATTATAACATTGCTTCTATTTGTCTTCAACTTTTCACCCCTATTCCTTGCACCCAGATAATTCATACTTGCATCAAATATGTGTCTTTTTTCTTATGTATCTTTTTATATTGTATTGCTTTAGGGCAGGCTTCAAATACTTATAACTCTGTTTTCAATATATGCCTTCAATTGTTATTGCTTTATGGCAATCTATCAGTTCGCGTAAGTCATAAGTAGACACCCAGTTTTACTAAGTCTAACATAAAGTTTGAATAGACTTTAACAAGCTCAACACACAGTCTTTTGTCTTAAGCTAGAGGCCAAGTATTGATTAATTGCGCTGAGCCGAAGGCAAAGCATCGTGGCAAAGCGTTCAATGCATGGATTGACTTGAACTACCAACATCTTCAGGTAGTCAATCTTGTCAACCAGTGATCATGCAAGTCATCGGCGTAGCCCAGAGACGTCCACGAAGACGTATTGGGTGAGAAATCTCCCATGTCATGTGTATCTGAGCGGTGAAATAAATCAAACTGAAGCGGTTCACTGGTTAGTATGAGGAAATTTTTCTCCCGCTTAGTATAAGATGGATAGGTAGCGAGGTTTGGTGAGTAAGAAATATTGATACAGCCTGTTCCGGGGACCACAAGATGATTGGGGAGGAAAATCTACGTGACAGCTGTGGAAGGTCTTAACAATGAGCTCAACGCGAGAAGACAAATGCTTACTGTACTTGGGACCTCCACCACCCTCAGGGACGGTCCAGGTAATATCCTGAGTGGGCACTTTGACATCGCAAAACTTGCAATGAATACAGTTCTGTGAGTTGATGACGAGTTTCTTCCCTTCCCATCCAGCGGCCTCGGGTTCCGCAGCAGCATCCGCGTTCTCATCTTCCACGTATTCATATACCTGCGCTGGACAGCCCCGGCCAAGGAGGCCAGCGTATTCGCCCACATTTATGCGGACATGTTCCCGCCTGATGTCCGCGTTTTCTGTCCATGCCTCAGTTTTGAGGCCCTCGGATGATTCATTACCCTCAGTTTTGATAGGTCCATCCCCTGAAAGGTAACGCCTGACGCGAAGATGCACCGGCTGGTCCTCCGCGTGGTTCGTGCCGGTTAGGTTTACACTCGTCAGAAGATCAGTCGACAGAGGGGGTTCAAATGGTGGATAGTTGATGGGCTCGCACTCTCTGGAAGAGAGAGTATGGGCAGCATCGTCCTTGCCCGACCTATTGCGGAACGTCCAAGGAGTGCGCCCCTTGAGGAATAAGGTATCGACACCGGAGTAGGCCACACCACCCCATAGGCCAAGGGGCGTGTTGAACGAAGGGCGGAGGTTACGAACCTCGTAGAGATCGTCGTAGACCCACGATTTGCGGAGGGCCTCGTCATACGCGCTCATGTCCGTAGGGGTATCCTGAGAGGGAGCTTGGGATTCGAGCGCATCATACGCGGCCTCAGCAGCAAGCATGCCACTCTTCATGGCGTTGTGGGTGCCCTTGATTTTGGCGACGTTCACAAAACCTGCAGAACAGCCGATGAGGGCGCCTCCAGGGAAGTTGAGCCGTGGGAGAGATTGAAGACCGCCTTCGTTCAACACGCGGGCACCGTAAGCGATACGAGTGGAGACCCCTGAGAGGAGATCACGGTAGTAAGGATGGTGCTTCATGCGCTAATGGACGGGCAGTGAGTAGAGCAAAGGAGAGGATTGAACGGAGATTGGACTGTGCACCTGGAGTTCCCTATAGGGACTGAGATATGGATTCTGGTAGTCAAGTCCAACGACGAGGCCGAGGGAGACGAGACCATCGGCCATGTGGTAGACCCATGCCCCACCATAAGTTTGATAGTCAAGGGGCCAACCGATGGAATGGACGACTTTGCCTGGTTGGTGTTTCGCGGGATCGACGCGCCAGACTTCCTTGAGACCAAGGCCATACGTTTGTGGGTCACGGCCATTTCGTAGATTGAAGCGTCTGATGGCCTCTTTGGAGAGGGAACCGTGTGCGCCTTCGGCGAGGAGGGTGACACGAGCACGGAACTCCATGCCGGGCTCGAAAGAGTCCTTCATGCGACCTTGACGATCGAGACCGACCTCATTGGTGCGGACACCAAGGACGCCAGGGAGACGAGGAGCGTAGACGAGACCAGCGCCTGCAAAGCCAGGATAGACCTCGACGCCCAATTCGTCAGCGATGGAGCCGAGCCAGGCGGTGAGTTGGGAGAGAGAGGTGACGTATGTGCCGAGTTTGGCCATTTGTGGAGGTTGGGGGATGGGGAATGAGGTGTTTTTGGTGAAGTAGCGCATGGTGACAGAGGTCGTGGGCTGTTTGAGGAGATGGTCGTCGCGGGATTGCCAGTCTGGGAGGAGCTCGTCGAGAGCGCGGGGCTCAATGACGGCGCCGGAAAGGATATGGGAGCCTTGGAAGGGAGTAAGCGGGGAAGGGGAGAGCGGGAAGGGAATACTGACCTACTTCAGAGCCCTTCTCGAGAACGACGACGCGGAGAGGACGGTGATTCTGTTGCTCGAGCTGCTTGAGGCGAATGGCAGCACTGAGGCCTGCAGGCCCTGCGCCGACGATGCAGACGTCGACGTCATCTGAAGCGCGTTCGACGGTAGAGGGATCAAAGAGCTCGCGTTGTGCAAGGGCGGTGGAGTGGAAGGCGCGGATGAGGGTGGGTGGCCGAATTCTGCAGCGGGAGAGCATTGTGCGAGGCGACGTCACTTGCAGGGCGAGACAGGGTCAGAGCGCAATGCGGGGCAAGAGCGAGCCCACCGTGAGCGGCGTCGAGGACGTGCAGCCACCGGAGTCAACGCAGCTAATAAACTCTGCGCCGCGTCCGCGTCGGACCCAAAACGGACCCCGGCGTCTTTCCCCGCGCCAAGTGCCAATTCCGGCCTCGGCATTCGCTCCCTCCGAAATCACGTTGGGGGCTGGTGTCCGGTGTCTGGTGTGCGCACGTGGACAAGACCCCGCGGACTGCGAGCGTGGCATGGCTGGCGGAGGCGCTGGCGATGGCTCGCGTGCCAAGTACTGCTACTACCTAGTACTACTCCATCTACTTACTCCTGCCCGAGTGCTGCATCTGGCAAGTGCGCACAGAACCAGCTTGCGCCAGTCCGTCCACGGCCCTCGACCTGAACAGACTGAGACTCGGACTGCTCGACCCTCCGCTCTGTTTCCTGTGCACGATCTAGCTGCCGCTGCTTCTTCCTCTTTTCTCCACTGCCGCCTTCAACTGCCCGACCCTTCCTCCCCAATGCCACTATGACCGGCTTCTCCGCCCTTCCCCTCACAGAGCAAGCAGGCCTCCACCAAGAGTCCCGCCTCGCAGGCGTATCTACAATAATAGGCCCCAGATGGGCCCAGTTGCCCGCCATCACAATCGGCCTCCTCGGCGTCCAAGTATTCTGGTCCGTCGAGATGTCCTATGGTTAGTCCTCTCCATTCCACTCTTCACTCTCATCTCCACCCTCTCATCCTTTTCTGAACCAATAGGCACCCCATATCTCTTGTCTCTCGGACTCACAAAGGCTGCCGTCGCCATGGTCTTCCTTGCCGGTCCAATATCCGGCCTCCTCGTCCAGCCTCTCATAGGTCCGTCATCCTCCCTCCCTCTTCCCCCGCTTCCCTCCTCATTTTTCATTAGGTGTCCTTGCCGACAACTCAAAATCCCGCTTCGGTCGTCGTAGACCGTACATGATCGTCGGTTCCCTTCTCTGTACCCTCGCAATGCTCCTCCTCGGCTTCACTCGTCCCTTTGCCTCCCTATTTTCCTCATCAGCTTCTGCTCTGGTGAGCTTTCTACCTCTGCCCACCTCTCTCTCTGCACCCCTCCTCCACTTCAATCTCCCTTACACTCATCCCCCACAGAACAATGTCCTCACCATTTGGCTCGCCATTCTCGCTCTCTTCACCATCGACTTCTCCATCAATGCCGGTATGCACCGGCTCCCCCTCCTCTTCCACCTCACCGTCTCATCCCCCTTCTCTAGTTCAGGCTGTCGACCGCGCCCTCATCGTTGACACTCTTCCCTCCGCCGACCAGGCAGATGCCAATGCCTGGGCTGCGCGCATGCTCGGTTTCGGCAGCGTTGCAGGTTATTTTATGTACGTCCCTTCTGCAATCTCGCTATCCAGTTTCTATTCACCAATCCTTCAGAGGGAACATTGACATGACTGCCGTCTTCCCCTTTCTCGGGAACACCGAACTCGAAGTCCTTGCCGTCGTGGGGTCTTTCCTACTCCTCACCACGCATGCTGTCACAGCCATTTGTACAAAGGAGAAGATCGTCGTCTCCAGCAGGTCCTTCATGACACGTACCGAATTAAGCTCCCATGCTAACTATGAACCAGAAATTCACACAAGTCCTTCGCCAGCGAACTCCGAGATATTTGGGACAATGCCTTCTCCCTTCCTCCCGTCATCCGCCAGATTGTACGTGTTCACTTGTATTTTCCCTCAATCGGCATACTGTTACTCACAGCGGCGTCTAGTGTCTGATTCAGTTTTTGTAAGTTATCGCCAACATTGCTTCAGGCCACTGTTGACCAACGTGTAGCTCCTGGGTTGGCTGGTTCCCTGTACTCTTCTATACAACCGCTTTCATTGGCGACCTCCATAAAGCGTCGTCAGACCTCCCACCATCTGATCCTGATCTCGACGCCGAAGCGACACGGCTTGGTACGCGTGCACTATTCTACTCTGCCATCGTCAGTTTCGCTGGCAACATCTTTCTTCCGTTCATCGTTGCTGAGTCTGCAAGATCACGCCGACTACTTGAGCGCAAGTTAGCCCAGGCTAGGAAGAGCGTTTGGTTGCAGTTCTACGACCGTTCGAGGATCAGCCTTGCCGCCCTTTGGGCTGTGAGTCATCTTATCTTTGCCCTCTCCATGTTCGCAACCTTGTCAGTACACCACACTTTTACTACGAACGGAGAGGATCTTGACGCTGTCATAGCTTCTACACAAGCGTCAAGGGTGCGACGTTCTTCACCACCCTCACAGGCTTTTCGTGGTCTATCACGCAATGGGCACCCTTCTCCTTGGTGCGTAGAGCTTGTGATCATACCACGTTACCTTCTTGAACTTACAGGACCCCCCAGCTAGCAGAGGCGATCCTTACTGAAGGTTCATCAGATGAGGAGGGAACGGGAATTGTTTTGAACGACACCCGCACCCGCAGACGTTCGGGTTCGATTACGCTGCAGGGCGATGACCAAGAGCGACAATTCCTCGTTAGCTCGGAGGACGAAGATGACTCTCCAGATCAGTTGTATACGGCTCCCACTACTGCACAGACAGTGGATGATCGAGAGGTTGACTCGCGTCGATCGCTTGCCATGGAGCAAAATGTCCGTTCGTTCTCTTCCGGCGCACCCTCGAGCTCCCGCATGACTAATGAAAACCATCAGATGCCTCATCGACGGACCCCAAGCAGAGAAAGCAATGACGAAGGAGCGTCGCATACGTTCCTTCAAAATGCTGCTGCGCGTGCAAGTCACGCTGACGTGCACTCTCTCGCTACGTCTGATTCTGACACCGTGCATGATCATGACGCTGCCAAAGGTAACGCAGACTCGGGGTTGGCGGGCAAAGCAGGAATCATTATTGGGATCCACAATATCTTTATCGTCATCCCCCAGTTTATCATGACTGGACTGGCCTCCATTATCTTCGCGTTACTCGACCCAACCAGTAGACAGCCCAGCGCTACAACCGGCTCGTCATCGTCGATAACAGCCTCCCCTTCTATAGAAAGTTCGCCTTCTGTTGCGCGAAGCGAGGCCCTTGTCCAAGGGAGTGGACCGAACTCTTACGCTATCATTTATCGGTGAGTGCTCAGACTGGCATGCATTGGGAGAATGTTTATGCTCATGCTGCCGTCAATTCGTTCAGTGTTGGTGGACTCTCTGCAGTGGTTGCTTTTGTGTTAACTCTGCGGCTTGCCCGAGCACTGCGACATCATTAATCCAATGTATTGTGCTTCTCCGTCAGCTGTTTTGGATACCCCAAATCCCAATTTGTGTGTCCGAAGCAGACGTGGAGTGTCGCGTTGCTAGGCTCTGATCCTCGGGGGAGAAGAAGATCAACTGGGATAGACATATTTGCCGGACCCCGACCTCGACCCTGCTTGTTAGCTACCTCCGAGGAAGAACACACTGTGAGTCTTTGCCTTTTTCCGCGAGCGCTCAGCCCAGTAACCCTGAGATACGTAAACAGAAGCGTTTGCAGTATAGTTGCCCCTGACGCCATGTCCACATTAGTATCCCGCTCGTCAGCGAAGCACACCTCAGGTTCGACGGTAGTCGATCAGCTGTTGGTAAATAGCTCGATCACAAATTTGGTAGGCATCCAGCATGGCGAACTGGAATTTGAGACTGGTTGCGAGCCCTATAAGATGACAAGGGAAACGGGTCAAAGTCATCGTCGTTGACGGTGTCTTCGTTCGGCCATATACCATCTCCGCTGCGCACCTTGAATACACTCATCTCGGGGCTCTGTTCTAAACGTACGTACAGCCCGTTGCGATTCTGCAATCGTAGGCGACTGATGACGACTCTTTCCTTCAGCATGGCGCGCGGTGGGAGAAGAAGACTGGGCACGCCCGACGATGCGAAGAGCGGATTCGCAGGCGGAGAGACACACGTCCTTCGTTCAAGACTCCGGGTAGAATTCAGAGAACGGATTGGTGCGAGCCCCTCTCCTTTGCCGATGCCCCATGCTTATACTCACTAACGGTTGGCTGACGCTGCAGTCCGCAAGACAGGGTGCCGACGCGCAACCATGTGGTACACCCCAAGAAGGTTCCACGACTATGTGTTCAAGAAGTGGCGGTTGGCCCTACCTGGTTGGCCCGGCCACATCCTGTTCCAAAACCTCAGTTACCTTTGCAAGGCCGAGTTGTTGGAGCTTCTTGAGCGCCTGGAGGACGGAAGGCTAAGGTTCGAGGAAGTCGACGAAGGCGAGTACTACGCGCGTGTCAACAACATCAAGGGTGTCGCGCCGGGCAGGTTTGAGCGGATTGGGAACGCGCACCCGGGGAGGTGTGACACCAAGAAATCGCGATTCAACAAGCAGACCGGGGAGCCCATTTCTCGCACCCGCAGGCTCCGTCTGTCGGGCGCGAAGACGCCGAAATACTGTTACGGTTCTGCGTTCCGCGAGGTGTGGGTGGAGGTGCCCCCTCTCCGCTCAGTGCAGCGGCGGTAGGGATGTAGTTACAGTCGGCTGATTGATCTTGATCCATTGCACGTTGTATCATATACATCTTTACGCAGCGTCGAAGGCCTCAGGCGGTGGCATTGTTTCGGCGATACTCAGAGGGTGGCGACGGTGGAGGGACGGCAGTCGGAGTCGGAGGTCCGGACGGTGGCGGAGTGTTGGTGCAGTCAGAACAAGCGCCAGACGCCACTGCACGTTAACCCTCGACCACGACCATCTCCGTTCCCCACCACCATCCGTCCCATTCTTGATCGCTACATCTTTCACTATGGTCCGCACAACATTGCTTCCGCTGTATGCTCATGCTGACAGGGTCCGCAGTCGACCAACTGCCGCCGCCGCCTCATTCGCGACTTCAAGCGGCTCTCAACGGACCCACCTGGCGGGATCTCAGGCAGCCCATGCCCTGACAACATCATGCTGTGGAATGCGGTCATATTTGGGCCAGGTAGGCAGGATATTCTTGCTTGGCGCTGCGTCTGCTTCGGGCTGGTGGTTGCGGTTTCGGTGGCGCTAACGGACGGGTGGCGGATGGCACAGCGGACACACCGTTTGAAGACGGAACATTCAAGCTGCTGTTGACATTCGACGAGTCATACCCCAACAAGCCGCCGACGGTCAAGTTCTTGTCGCGGATGTTCCACCCCAACGTATACGCCAACGGAGAACTGTGCTTGGATATCCTCCAGAACCGATGGTCGCCGACATATGATGTGGCGGCGATCCTGACGTCCATCCAGTCGCTGCTGCACGATCCCAACCCGAACAGCCCTGCAAACGCAGAGGCTGCGCAGCTGTACCGGGAGAACATGAAGGAGTACGTGCGGAGGGTGCGGGCGACGGTGGAAGAGAGCTGGCTCGATGCGGAGGAGCAGGTGGCGATGGAGCAGGATTCGTCGGAGGCGGCGGCGGCAGAGTGAGTGGTCGACATGTGCCCGGAGCGGGCTGTGGCGGACGAGGGACGGGATGGGGGAGTGTTGTGTGCGGCGAGGACGCGGAGATGAGTGTGCGAGTACTGGGGCTTGTGATCAGGATAGCATAGTGTATATTGGCATAATCTGGAGGCTCGTGTGCGCTGCTGTTGTGCGGAGTGCCGAATGCTGCGCGGGGTGGGGCTGAGGAGAGCGTACTTATCTGGCGGGCGGCGGGAGGCAGCCGATTGGAGCGGGCGCGGGTCGAGTGCGAGGCCACGTGGCCGGGCGGCGGGGTCCTGTTCGAGTCTCGCCTCGTCCTCCCCATCTTCCTCCCCGTCGCCCTCTCCCTCCTCCTCCTCGCTCCCCGCCCTGTCCCCGTTCATGCTCTAGAGACGACGCCATGACGCTCCCCGCCAACGACGCCTTCACTCTTGGCCTCCCCCACGACCCTGCACGCATCGGACTCCGCTCATCTTCCAAAATCCCTTTTGTCTCGGGCTCCAAACCACGCTCCCCCTCCGCCGCCTCTCGCAGGAGCGTCCCTCCTCGCCAGATGAGCGTCGACCTCCCAGACTCCCCTTCTCACCGCGACTCTCGCAGCCCTCCTCCCCATCCCACTTCTCCCCCTCATTCTTCCAATCGGCCTTTCAACGGTGCCGCCATTCGCCATAGGAAGAAGCCCCGTACCACCTCCGCCATTCCCTCCTCCCAACTCCTCCCAAACCGCACCGCCCAAAAATCCCCCCGCCCCCCTATCGACTGGGAAATCCCCAGGAAGACTCTCCATTCATCTATTGGTATGCTTTCTTCCCTCGCGTGACCCTTGTTCTGCACCATCCCTCATTAACGCCCACAGGCTTTCTTACCTTGTATCTCTACGCTTCCGATGGCAATTCTCGCGCCGTTGTATTCGTCCTCAGCCTCGCTCTTGCCATCATCGTCCCTGCAGACATTCTCAGATTCAACTCCCAACGCTTCGAGCGGTTGTACGAACGTGTCCTAGGCTTCCTAATGCGAGAATCGGAGAAGGTCCGTCCCTCTGTTATTTTATCTCCTGTCCCCCACTTGCTCATACTTTTTTTCCTCTTCAGAAAGCCATAAACGGAGTCGTCTGGTACATCATCGGCGTTATCTTTGTTCTTTCTGTATACCCTCTTGATATTGCCACAGTCTCGATCCTCATGTATGTCCGTTTCTTCGACCCTTTTTGCCCAGCACGCCTTCAACTGATCCTTTTCAGTCTTTCTTGGGCCGACACAGCCGCATCTACAATCGGTCGCCTCTGGGGTGCCTACACTCCCCCACTTCCGCGCTCCCTCCCCCTTATTCCCTATGTTCCTTTCTTCCGTCTCCCGCTCGCCCCTCGCAAGTCCCTTGCCGGTTTCCTCGCAGGCTCAATCACAGGCGCGGCCATCGCTGTCGGCTTTTGGGGCTTCTTTTACCCTGTCCGTGACGCGCAGCTGTTGCTTCAGTTCCCTTCCACCGACGCCCTCGCTCCCGCCTACAGCGTGCTCCCCGAGGTCGCAGCGGTGGCTGTGAAGCACGGTGTGCGTTGGATGCAGAATCTAGGCATTCCCGTTGGAAAGTGGGCAGGATTGTCGTTGCTCGGCGTCGTGAGCGGTCTGATATCGGGCACTGCTGAGGCACTCGGTACGCTTCATAACCATTTCCGTCCTCATGACACCCTCCTGACGTCTTCTCAGATCTTGGCTCCCTTGATGACAACCTGACGCTGCCCATCATCTCTGGCGGATGTATCTGGGCGTTCTTCAAGGCTCTCGAGTACATCGGAGGCTCCGCTTGAACACAATCTTCCTCATGCTTCCTTGTCTATCCACCATACCATTTCATATCTGCACTTGACTCTCGCGAGTCGTTTTCTTCCTCATCATTTTATTTACATACGTTCAGATCTGGAGGTGTTGCACTCCTCAAGGAAGTTTACTGCGTAATGTAATATTGACGCTGACGGATGTGCGAGGAGAAGCAGTCTAGTTTGATGCTCCGTAGAACTACATTACACTACCCATCTCCCAGACATGCAAGCTGGCCGATGGTACGATACGAGTATTTACGACTTCCATACATATTAGAACCGTTCCGAGTCGAGATCTAGATCTCGACGCGTTTTGAACTGGTACATACTACAGTAGTATACCACAATGATATCCTTGTATCGTCTCCGGTGTGCTGAACGGAGGACTGAACCACCTACGAGCGAACGAGGTTGCGTAGAACGCGGGCTGAGGTCTGGTAGATATGATACACTGCCACGGGGGCGAGAGTGCACGCGCCCCAAGCCTTTCGGCACTAGTAGCATTCTCTTCGGTGCTTCCTACGGTGAGAAAATATTCAGTTTTTTTATACTTAGAGTCGTACGGTGGTCCTTGGTTTCGGGGTGTCAGTGGCACCTATTGTAATAAGTAGCAGTAGCAAGCACAGGAATGGTTCTATAGTATCGATACAGAGCAGAGGTAACAAACTTGGGACTGAGATAATAGTCAATCAACGATGGAGGGATACACAACATGTATGGTAAACAGGCTAGCTAGCGATGAATACGAGCGGAAGTACTGATGGTACTATCGAGCTTCTAGAATGAAATCTAAGAACAACGAAGAAATTGGTTGGGGCTAACTCAAAGAAAGTTGCATGAAAACATCGAGAGAATTGGCGCTCCTTTCGACCGGACGGCGTGTCAAACAATAAGAAGGCAAAGGACCGGGAAAGGCTACGCCAAGTGCAGCTGTCCGAGGACTACAAGCCCCCATCGGTTCTATTCTTCGCTGGGGGCTCGCCGGTTGTGGTATTCCAGCCATGGCCAGCCGGGACGTCCCAGTCCCCATGGCACGCCCACGCCCAATCGGTCTTCTGGATTGTTTCGCGCTGGGCCACCACAAACGCAGATACTGAGCACAACCCGTGAGCGTCGTCTGCGGGGCAACCGCGTACGCTGCCCAAAGAAGTAACGCCATCGTTGACGACGATGCGGATCTGGGGCTCTGGCCTCGAATCGCAGGAGAGGACTGAGGAAGGAACACGTTATATGGAGAAGTACATGGGCGCCGAGAGGGACACATACGTTGGAATTGCAAATTGGACGCGAAAGGTGCGAGATGCGAAGTCTTGAAAGAGCGGTTGACGGGGATGTGGTCTGAAGGAAGGGGACCGTCTGTGGCAAAATTTGAAAGATTGAGGGCCGTCAAGACTGGAGTGGTTTCGTCGCGGTGAATACGTGGATGTGGAAGAAGGGGGCAAAAAAAGACGGACCGTTAAGGATCACCGTGTCATGTGTTGCATCAACGTAGATGCTTTGGCCGAGAGGGAACGTGGAAGGGTTGTCGTTGATTGTTGCGTTGGTTGAGGAGTTGTGAACGGAAATACGGGTATTGGTGAGCCTGGAAACGAGTTCTTGGATGTACCCAACACCCAGTGCACGGGCAGTTGGGGAGCCAAAAGCGGAATTATACCAGAAGTTGAGGTCGACACTGGGAGGTTGCGTCAGGCCGAAAGCCGTCATGACAAAGGGAAAACGTACGCGTAGTCGAACCCTCTCCAGTCCTCTTCGGTAAACAGCTCGCAGAACTTGGAATATCCCAATGCGATCGTCTGGAGGGAGTCGTGAATGAAGGACGAACATAGGATGAGATTGGAAACGAACCTCATAGGGACAAAGCTGTTGCATGGTATAGACATCTTCGATGGACAGTTCAATACCTTCGATTTGGGAATTGAGACGAACGCGTGCGTCTTGGAGATAAATTTCGGCCCATTCTCGGACGTAAGGAAGAGCACGCTCGCCGCGAGTCTTACTCTGGGCGTTGGGGCAAGTCTTGGAAGGGACGAGGGTGTTGTTGAAACCTTGAGCTTCAATAGTGATGAGTTGTTCATACTGGCCCTCGAGTTTGGGGCCGAAGAAGCCGAGAGCAAAGTTGAGGGCGGAGGACAGCATTCGGTCTTGAGACTCGGTACGGAAGACGGGGAGGGAGTTGGCAGCAGTGAAGTTGCGGAGGAGGAAACCGTACTTGATCCTCATGGAAACGCCAAGATCGACTGGAAGAGTGGGGAAAGAAGGCGATGAGAAAGAACTTGAGAAGTCGTGAGGAGAGCTCACAGAGTTGCTGACGGCCAAAGGGAGTAAGGATTTCCTCTCCGAGTTTGTATGTCCTGTGAAATAAAAGGTTGAAGAGGAGCGGATGATGAGGAGTATGTAACACACCAATCATTGAGGAAGTCCAAGTGGCCGTGTGCGGTCCAAAAGGGAGGGGCGGATTGTAGGCGAGCGGAGAAATTTGCGGGACCTCCGTAGGAAGCAGAACCAGTAGGATAGCGAGCACCATGACGGTGAAGGAGGTGGAGGGCGGTGATGCGGCAACCATGAGGAGGATCTAGAGTAGCGTTTACGCCGAAGAGGGGAGGGGGGACTGAGAACCAGGGAGAGAGGTTCCCCCAGTGGGAGAATATGTCGAAGTTGGGGTGTGAATGCGTGTGGTCTGTTAGGATCTGTGGGGGAAGCAAATGAGGTGCGCCGGTATGGATGGGATAGGCGGGAGCGGTTGCGACGAGAGCGGGTTCTGCGCCGGTGGGAGTTGGGCCAGGGTAGCCGACGTCGGATGGAAAGAGCTGGGGATGGACATTGGTGGGGGACGGGGGAGGGTAGTGATGGATGTCGGTAGACCCAGGGCACGGAAGGGGGGACGTTTGGGAAACGGGTGGAGAAATGGGGTAGATTAAGGAAGGGAGTGGGGGGAAGAAGTGGGGGACGAGAGAGGCGGAGAGGCAGCCAAGAGCATAGGCGAGGAGGACATGGCGGGCGGAGAAGAATGAAGGGGGGGAAGGAGTGCGACGGGGCTGCTGGAGCTCGACGACGGAGGGGGGCTTGGAGAGAGACATTCGCTGCTCGCCGACGGAGGACGATGGTCGTTGAGGACGAGTGCAAGCAAGTGCAAGCCGTGCGGGCCAGTCCCAAGCCTCCTCGCCCACGCCTCGCATCGCGCGCCAGGCGGGCACGGTCACCTGACCTGTACGCTGAGCGCTCAAGCGATAGCGCTGGCTGCATGGCTGGGCAAGTTCGCCAGGCTCGGACGGATGCCCAAGGACATGAAGAAGGGTACTGTAATCTCCCAAACGGACCTGGACAGATCCGACGGTACATTTCTGGAGGAGGGCGTCAACCTGACGAGGAAGGACAACATTAATCCGGCCAATACCGCCTGCGCGAACTGCGGCACACCTCATGGGCTCAAGGCATGCTCTCAGTGCGGACAACGCTACTACTGTGGCAAGCAATGCCAGAGGGTGCGTGTCGCATTCGTGGCGTACACGTTGGTATCTGGCGGAGCTCATCGTGATGTCGATCCCGCATGTCAGATACACTGGAGGGAAGGCCACAAGCGTGTGTGTGGAAAGAAGGGCAATCACTAGGGCCGTCAGTAATAATGTGCTTGTACCAACAATTCCTCTTCGAGCGAAATCGGCATCTAATTCTCGTCGCGGATGGTGGTCTCACTATCAGGAAACAGACACCGAAAGGCAGACGGCAGATGACACGCTAACATCCCAGCAAGCTGTATTCGCAATCCAGACATCATCCCGAGTAGTGACAACCAGCGACCCAATAGCGAATTCCCTCCTCGACGTTCAACCCTACGCCGCCGCCCCAAAGAGGTGGCATTCGCAGATATCGACCAAAACCCAAGCACACATCGCATAGCTAGCACCGGACAAACAGCCTTGACCATCCATACTCATTGTCCGACAGGATAAATCGCTGAACTCAAGCCCCGTCCCGTCGCAAGCGGTTCATTGTGGTCGGCGGGCGGGCCTCTGCGACCGAACCAATCGAGGTCCATGAACCACCTCTCGGACTTCACCCTCGCGTGAGGACCATCGACACTGTTACTGGCATCCGTAAGGGGACCGCGGTCCTCGACGGCAGCAGTAGATGAACTTGGGCCGGGGAGACACTCGCTTAGCTCCGAGGCCGTTGCCTGCCTCCCGTAACTAGGCTCATCGGGAGCAGCATCCAGACGGTCCTGGGAGGGTGGGGTGACTCGGATGTAGGCAGAAGTCTCGTCGGACTGGCCCTGGTAGATAGCAAGCGGGAGTTCAAGCTGACTGCCGCTCGCGGTGGTGTCTGGTCCCTGCCCGTGAATGAGAGCGGCTGCTCCCGCATCGTCGGATGGGTGCAAGGAAGGAGGTGCAGAGGTGCCCAAACGAGAGGACGCGGACACGAACGACGTATGGGAAGGGCTAAGCGTAGACGAGCTGCTCGCGGAGAAGCAGCTGATAGTATTGTCCTCGTCGACGACCGTAACGCTCCCTCGTACGTGTCCTGTAGGAGTTGCGGAGTCCTGTACAGATCGAGACCGGTCGTGTCCGTTTTGGCTGGCAATCTGGGCGGGGGGAGTCCTCTGGGAATTCCTGCGGATGGCGTTCTCGTCGGTTGCATCGTCGGGACCTACCAATGTCGGGGACAAACGACGAGATTGGATGGCGTCCGGGGATGGGGGGCTGGCGCGATATGCCGGCGGGTTGTCCCAGCCGGGACCATTGGGGCAGGCTGGGCAGTAGCACGGGGGCGCGTTGTAGGGCCCAGAGACGCAAGACTGGCACGTTTGTACTGCTCTGGCGTGAGGGGCTGAGCGGTGAGCATGAGGAGGACTCCTGGGCAGGTAAGTCGACCTATCGCGGGGGTTCTCCGGAAGAGCGAGTCCCGGCGGATGGAACTTGAGGCTGACAAGACTGCGACCGTCAGACGCGTCAGAGATGCTGCTGTGGGGGATGCGTGCATCAATGCGCGGTTCGAGGAGGTAGCTTTGGGAGGTCCGCCTCCTCCACCTAACGGCAAGGGCAAAAGCGGCGATCATGGCAATACCGAAGAGGATAGCAGCGAGCGATACGGCGAAATTGAGAAGATAGTGGTGGTTCCTTTCGGTGGAAGGTGAAACAGGACTAGTATGAGGGCGGTGGATGGAGTAGGGCGTTGGCGTTGGGTTCTCCAGGACTGGCATCGTGGAACGGAACAAGGCCCCACGATGAATATGCATGGCCGTCGAGAGGTTATACATGCGACCGAGGCTATCATGGCGGCTGGTTGTAGCGTATGGAAGACGATCGCTGTCAACCACCAAACACGATGCACCTTGGGCCGCATTCGAATACTTCGATCTCGATCTACATCAGATTGTTCCCCGAGGAGCACGACTAGTGCAGCCGAATCATATTGAAGCATACTAGAACGTACAGGCAGGGATCGTGCCTTCATTCAGGAGCTGACTATCACGCACCGGGTCCCAGAGTCCCATTCTGGCTAATGCACCAATGAGGACGAGCACATGGCGGACCCGAATTGAATGGTTCATCCCCAGCATCCTTCAATAACAAGGCTACGACGCCATGTGCTGGGACGGCTTGAACAGTATAATTCCGCACAGCCGTTCCATTATCAGTGTGCGCCCAGAGGTCCTGAGGTCAGAAGTATGAGTTTGAGAATATTCCAAAAAAGAAGACTGACATACGTGGACAGAATATTGGCGGCCAGCGCGGATCCACGGAGATTCGGTCAGGTTGAAAAACATGTCAGCTGGCTCGTCAAGCGTATTGATCTAGGGTAAGCATCAGCGACTATCTCTGGGAAGGCGGTGGAGACGACGGACCAACATGAAAAGAGTCCCATTCTGAGACTCGCCGCTCCAATACTGTGCCGGGTGAGTCGAGTTGCTGACCCAGTCGGGCTATCGCGCCTGTATGTCAAATATTTACCACAGATTTCTAACGAAACTGTATCGCACGTTGATGCCCCAACGGAATGGTGAGACACTAGTACCAACAACGCTGTCCTGGTTAATTGCGAGAATTTCCTTGTTCTTCAGGATAGAAAGGTTCTCGTCACTGATCGTGGAAAGCTTGACATACGCAAAGTCTCAGCAGATTAATCAAATCCATGACCGGGAAAGGACCGTACGTCTGCACTGATGAGGAGAGGTGACTTCATGAGAGCCCATACGGTGAAGTGGGTCTTCGCTTCCTCAAACGTGAGGTTTCCATTTCCACTGTGATACATAGCGCCATGAGGCAAGCGCCATTTCGAACTTTGACGTGAATCTCACATTTCAAGCTAAGAACGAACAAGAAAACAAGAAAACGTGAGCCAAGCGTACCTTTGATTAGGTCACCTGACTTACAATATCCATATCGTTGTGACCGTAGAAGTCTGAAGCCCAAGCAATGAACGAATTCCTAACGTTTTGTTAATAGTGTCGAAAGTGGAACAACACCTCCGATCTTCACTCACTGGTTGATGATATCGGTTACGGAATCCCAATTTGGACCTAAGAAACCAAATTGATCGGGAAACGGGCGAAGCTGTGTGCATGGTACGCACTGATGTCGCCAGTTGTCTATGGCAATACGATGACGTTCAAAAGGTAGAGTGGAGGGTATGACAAAGTACCCACCCGCCAACTTTGACCAAATCGCCGTGCCCACAGCCAGGGTTGCTCCTTGATTTAAAATAGACGTCAGTGAATAATGAGGGAGCACTACTATGAGGATACGACTGACCTCGCCCCATTCGCAGAGAGACAGAATCAGCGGGGGTTTTCTAGTGTCCTCGGCGAGCTGTGCAATAGCGTCTGCGATTCGCTGGTACTCTGCACCATTAATCAGAACACTAGTCAATTAGCTCAATCGGTCGTATGGCATAACACTGACTTCCGACGATTCCCTGGCGGATAATGTCATCGTATGGTACTAGAGCCACCGTTAGTGTCCAGAATACACAGGTATCTCAGTGGAACTGCTCTCATACTCGCGCAGTTATCGAACCTGACATCATCGTAGGTGTAATTATGTGATTCAACGAGAGGGGAAGGTCACACACTTGAGATAATCGAAGCCCCAGTCCTGGAACAGCTTAGCATCCCGATATTCGTTCTGGTAAGAACCGGGATAAAGCTGGCAAGTAAACCATCCAGAATCGCTGTACTAGATCATTGGAGGAGTAAGAATTGGAATGGATGTGATTGCGATTGTTGTGGCTTACAATCCCGGCATCGCTTAGAAGAAAGCTATAGTGAGCGACGGTACAGACGAGACAAGACCCCAAGATGGACAGACACATACAGACCAAGCGTGTGGATCTCGCCGGTGAGAGTATTCATTCCCGAGGGAAAACGATCAGCATCTGAAGCAGTATGAGAATCAAGAATGGAGGCGAGGATCGAACAAGTCGAACTAGCTAGAATGTCTCCCGAAGGACTGCGGCTCTTCTCTGCGTAACAGTCATCGAGGTTGAGACGATTATAGCCGACATCCTGGCCAGAGTTAGAGGGTTGGAGGAAGGGAAGAAGTCAGAGTGTGGTCAGACCTTGAGGCCCAGTTTGACGAGGAGACGGGCGGCTTCGAGGACGACAGTCTCGTTGATGTTACACTGTACAAAAAGAAAGATAAGAATGGATGATGAGTGAGGGTAACAAACTGACGCCATAGGCATTCCACGCTATTGGAAGGACGGGGTGAGGTTGAGAGTCGAAAGGTAGAAGAGAGGACGGGCTGACTGTTGTATCCCAACGCTAGAGGGACGAGGGTAGATGAACGGAGGATTTTTGACTGGGATGTGTAAAACGAACCTGGAAGCTTTCCGACCCGATTGTTGAGAGCTTGGGTTTGAAGGGGGTGAGTAGAGAAGAGAGTGGCGCCTGCAAAGAATGAAGCGAGGAGGAGGAGGAGAAGAGAGGAGCCCTTCAGGGTGGCAGACGGAGAGCATGCTTTTGTGTACAAAGGAGAGAACGGATGAGAATGGAGGGGAGGATTATATGAGAGAGGACATACGAAGGCGGGGATGGGTCAAGCGGGCTGATGTGGAGGTGAATGAGGCCTGCCCTGGGGGGAACTTGTGGCGGAGAGGCATGCTGGGGGCGGAAGATGGATGTAAAGAGGGAATGAGGTGGAGAAGAGGAGAGAGAGAGCGAAGAGGACCACCGTGACCTGGTCCGGAGGCGGCAGACGTCATGGGACCCGGCGGGACCTCCGCTCGAGTCCGTTTGAATTCTGCTGCTCATCGGCCTGTTTAATATTTCCATGAGCGTGATCGACGGGAGGCTGCGTACTTGAGCGTCGAGAACATACCGCCCCGGAGACGTGCCATGCGACTCTGTCTTGAACATGGCCGTCACGTGTTGTTTGACTGGGAGGAGTGCAGACTCGGCGTCGTCTCAACCACGTCTCAACCACAAACCAAGCCACCACTCTCCGACTCGCACCGCCAGCCTGCACGGCTCCTCCTCCTCCCCGCCACACCAGCACCACCCGGTCCCCACCTCACTGTCAGGCCATGCCCTCCCCGACGCCCCCTTCCTTGCTTGTCCTCTTCCTTTCTCTCCCTGCCGTCCTCGCCCTTCCTCTCCCCGACCCCCCATTTCCCCCTCTGTCCTTTCAGCCCCTTCCCTTCCTCATCGCCCTCCTCCCATTTCCGATCCTGGCCACCCTCAAGTATTTCTACCTCCGCTTCCGCAGGGGCCAATCCATTCATGCCGCCCCCCTCTCTCTCCCATCCCAACCCTCCCCATTCTACCTCGCTCTCAATCCCTATCTCATCGGTTTCTTTGGTTCTCCCCTCTGGGAAACAACCATCTTTTGTAGGATCCATGCCCAATTCCCCCCTTCTCTCTCCAATCCCCCACCTATTCCCCTCTCTTTCCATCTCCGCTCCTCTCAATCAGACAAGTCCACAACAAACACCTCCACCCTCGTCTCCTCTTTCTCCCGCAAATCACGATCTGTTCTTTGTCCCCCCTCCCGTTCTTCCCTCCCTCTTACTCCTCCTCCCTCCTCCTCCCGTCCCTCGCATCCCCTCGTCCCCCCTTCCATTCACGTATCGTCCTCTCTCTCCCCCACCCTCATGCAGATCATGGCTCCGGTTCTCAATTCTTCCTATGATCTCTCCTCTCTCATCCCCACAACCTGCCTTCCTCCTCCCACCGCCCACTCAATCTCCGTCTCCTCCCCAGCGACTTATTCCTGTACGTTTCTTGCCTGCTTATCCCCTCTCTCCGTCCTCACTGTCTCTTCTCTAGCTTTGCTTTTCCCTACTTCCCTCAATGTTTCCTCTACCCCAACCCTTCCCTTTATCTTCGTCCCTAAACAACTCCCTCCTTCTCCCACACCCTCCATCCATTCAATATCCCCGTCTCCCACTTCCCTCTCGCTCGCCGTCTTTCATTCTCCCCTCGCTTCACGCATCCCCGTCCCCAAACCGATATATACCCCTTCTCTCAGGCCCGAGAGTTGTGTCGTTTTACCCCGTGATTGGCCTACTAGTCAAGAAATCGCACTTCTCGACTCGGCCGTCCAGGTCCCTGCCAACAGCGGCTCTCTTCCCCGTGGTCCCACTGAACTTGATTCCGAACTAAAACGTACTAGGCCGCTCGTCGTTCTCAAGTCTCCCCCCAAATTAGCCCGCCTTCCGTCTCCACCACTCGACGGCTCCTTTGCTTCCCCCGGGTCACCACAGCTTATCTCTCAGCAGTCTACTTGCATGGCTCCTAGCCCCACGCTCTCTTTCTTGCGCAGCTCCCAATGTGAAGAATGGGATCTTACCGGACTACAAGACCTCGATGGCAGACTGGATGTCGACGCTATTTCTCGCGCTCTCGGTCTAGGACTTGGACTCGACCTGCCCGCCTCCGTGAGTAACCACGACTTGGACGATTCAGAGCATGCCTCTTCTTCTCATTCTGGTTCGGCCGCCGAGAGCGAAAGCGAAGGCACAAGTGACTGCGGCCTCCCCTTCGATGAACAATCCAACTCTGCAGGTTCTATGAAGTCTCTTGGCTGGGACCCTCGAGAAGGTGACTTGGCGACATTCCTGGGGATCAGCCTCCAAATGCACGTCCATGGGCAGCCGTTGTCAGTCATTCCGGAAGAGACCAGCAGCGAAATGGGCTCGAGCGCCGACGAGGACGAGGAGGATCTCTTGGCTAGACTCGACACCAGCGTGGCGGACTCCTACGATGAGAAGGCGGATGTTGAAGCTAACGTTGAAGGCACGGTATCGAACGCCCGAAGTGCGAGCTTCGTCTGGGACGGGAGCTGGAGAGAGGGTGAATCAATCGCCAGGTGTGTGAATGTCACTCCCTAGCAGTGTGAAGCCTGGCAGGGGGAGCCTGACACCGTGGGCCTAGTTACAGACTGAGTGTTGGCGTTGCGTGTTGAACGTTGCTACATATGTAGGGATTTCATTTTTTGGCGATCTCCTCGTGCGATACCTCCCGTGTTCGTGCCGTTTATCTCAATGGCATTAATATTGTTGTATAAACAGTCTATCACCTAGTATTTGTGTCTTTGAGCTTTGTACCTCTTCCGCTTGATTGATTCAATGTTGTTCATGCACGAGTGATACGTGTTGCAGCACTGTTGCTGGTGAACGCATATGCATCCCAAGTCGTTCTCAGGCTAGGATATCGATCGGACTTGAAAATTGTGTAAAGGCCAAGATGTAACATGCAATCCCGGCAATCTGAGTTGGAAGAGAAAGCACAAGGGACGGGGTTACATGGCTCATATAGCGGGCTGCAGCTGCAGTGTTACGGTGGAGGCGACGTCCATCTGATGCGCGCGCTTGTCCGACTGTCCCTTGTCCGACACCTCCATCTCCTCCGGCGAATCCCTGTTCTCTGAGAGACTGCAGCACACATAAGCATAAGCAAGTGCTGAGCCATTGGCCGCACCTTTGTTCGAACCGTTGGCAAGAGCTTGCGCTCAGTCTCCCCTATCCATCCGATTTCTACCACAAGCGAGAGCAGATGCATGTACGGAATCCGTATAGGTCACCGCCGGATTTCCAGCTACTCGCCGAAGCATATCCGCCTCTTCAAAAGCAGTCAGTTCATCCTCTATGTCCATCGAGGGGCCCATGCACGCGGTTAACAACAGCACCCCACCATAGCATCATCGCCACCACAAAAGGAGCCACAATCGACTTCAAGGATGAAGCGTCGCAGAGGTGGCGGCTCCAAAATCTACTGCACATAGACTCAATAGCGTTGACTGAGCAACCACAGGAGGCTAACGGAAGCTATCCTTCACCGGGACCACGGACTCAAGTTGGACTTGCCTCCGAACAGGCTGTGTCCGCCGGTAAGAGATGGCATCCAGACAATGCCCCAACCTCTGCTAAACTTCTCGAGTAGATACCAAACAGGTTCGTGTGTGTCGTTCATTATCTAGTATAGACGTCGCCTTTACCCGTTGGTGATCTAGATTGAACTACATCTTGTGGTTGGAAGATATTGTGGAAGCATGTGCGCGTTCTCCGCACGACAACGCTCCTCCGACCGTTCGAGGGTTAGATATGTGAGTAATTTTCCCTGCAACCAGCCATTTCTACTTCTGATGGTGATGGCAGAGGGACGGGCGCATCGGCGATATATCCACTACTCGGATGTAGTGCACACCCCAATTGGATGTTTTTGGGTACCGGTTCGTCCGACTTATCCGTACAAATAGAGACTTGATCGTGCTGAGAGTTGCTGGAAGAGATCGATGACACGTCGATAGGGTATGCTCGAAAGAACGTGGCAGAAAACGGACTCCGAGATAGGATTGCTGTCATCCCAGCCGATCCCAGCGGCCTAATATTCGCCTCACTCGCTCAGAGGTCCGTACAGAAATATTCACTTTTTGTCTTGCAAAATCCTGACTTAGAGAGTCAGTGATATCGAGTATGATTTCACGATGTGCAATCCACCATTCTATAGCAGTCGTGAAGATGTCGCACAGTCGGCAGACACGAAGGAGTTCGGTCCAAACGCAGTACGTGACTTAGTTTATCACTAATGTGTTTCAATCATCCTCAGCGAGCGCCACAAGGTATGCACAGGTGGGGATGTTGAGATGATCACACCCGGTGGTGAAGCGGCATTCGTGACACAGATGGTCGAGGAGAGTTTGCAGCTGAGACACAAGTGCAGGTGGGTACAGAGTGCCCAGTGAACCCATGCAACAGAATTCATATTCTGGGCAGGTGGTACACGTCCATGCTCGGCAAAATGTCAAGCCTGGCAAGTGTCGTGCAAAGGTTGCGAGAAAATGAGGTTCGCCACTCCTGACCACAGTCAACTCACGGGCCTGGGTTCACCGAACTAACAGGTGGACAACTATGCTATATCCGAACTGGTCCAAGGCCAAACGAAGCGTTGGGTAGTGGGATGGTCGTTTGGGGATATCCGCCTCCCAGATGCAAGTGTTCCTCCAGTTGATGCATCAGGGACACGCTGACGATTGCACAGCGAACAGCTCGGCTCCCCCATCTTGGAATTCAAAATCTCATGCCATTGCGAAACACTCTCAAGCAGCCGCTCCCTCCAGCGTCGGACCCTTCCGGGCTCGCGACGCTGCTCTCCGCTATAATTCGTTCTATAGATGGCTTGATTGTGAAGCACCAATCGCAGGACCCGAACGTGCTCGACATGACCGTTTCGGCGTATGAGAACACCTGGTCTCGGGCTGCGAGGAGAAAGCGAAGGGAGGCGGCACATGTCAATCCGGCCGCTTCGGACGAGGTTCGCATGAGCTGTCGAATCCGGTGTGAAACGGAGGAAGCCATGGAGTGCCTGGTTTTGGATTGGGTGAAAGGCAGAGACCGGGGTTTGTTTGAAAGTTTTGCAAGCCATGTCGAGCGGAAGGTAGTGGATGGAATCAGAAATGGTATTCATTGAAAGCATAAGCATCCTCAAAGCTTCGAGCCCAAGGGTTGGACACGAAGTCTTTCTAGCGCCGATCGTGTCTCCAGAGAAATAGGGGAGCTCTTTCGGGAATGCCTGTCGACGAAAACGTGGGTGTATCCCCCGACGACGCTCGGAGTGTCGCTATGCTCGTGGAAGACAGCAACCTCGTAGGTGACGGAACTGGATCCAAGGCTCGATACTCTGAGACCCAGGTCGAGGACAGCTGGGAAGGATAGGGGAGAAAAGAAATGCGAAAAGGAGGAGACGACAAGGCCGATGAGAGGAGAGGCGGCGGGCGAGAGGTGTGCATGCTGGATGAGATAGGTGTTGACGATGGAGTCGAAGAGGTGGTAATACACGGAGTTGTTGATATGTGAGTATTGGTCATTGTCGATCCTAGATGTTTGAAGGATGAAGAATTGTAAGTTTTGCTACCAGATGAAATGGATATGGAGTGGTTGGCATACGGACCAGCGCGTGCGGTATGAGAGGAAGAAGGGATAGTCACGACGTGCCCTCTCCCTCAAGGCCTTGACTTCGGCGACCATGAGGATGCTATATGGGACATATTTATTTCCGCTCTGTCTCAGCGATTCTATGACGTGTAGGTGGTGATACTTGCCTCTGTCGTATGGGCAAGGTGGCCGTTGGTAAAAACAGGCTACTCGACTCTGGTGACGCGGCCAGTCACCATCTCAGCGCCAGACCGGCACTCCGGGTTTCGAAGCCGGATACTCGAGTCTCGAGCATTGTCACGGATCGCACCCCGGACAGTCCAACAAACCACAATAGTTTCCTCAATAGTACTGTCGTACGCCTAGACAAACATGCTGCCTACTTAATACGACGACACTCGTCCTGTAGAGTATCGAACCTATACTCTCCACACCTGCAGCGCGGGACACGGCACAGATTTTATTGATTGTCATCATCAGCCAAGTAGGGACTTGAATAGTTGCTCGCCGATGATATCATGCACTTCCGATGTCAGGTGGAGATCGTCGACCCAGATGCCGCCACCGTCGATCGTTGGGTCGTCTTCACTGAAGTCGTATTCTAACGGATCTTCAAGTACCTCCGTCAAGACTTGATGCGGCGAGAAGAGGACAACCGTCGCCTCTTTGTTCGACGATCCAAACTCGGCTGTCTGGGCTCGCAATAGCTCGTTCCAGGTCTCCACCCGAAGCCCCATTTCCTCTTCCGCATCGGATTCGATGGCTACCATAATGAGGTCATTAGAAGACATAGATATGAGTTGGATTAATATGGTAAAGAAATACCTTGTGGTGAATGGTCAATGGGAGGCAGATCGAAAATGATGAAATTGCGGGCACTAGCTTGAACGTAGAGTCGGTGAAGCCCATCGAAGAGACTCTCGACGACAGACTCCAGCTCGTCTGAATCTGTGCTTCCACAGTCATTGATGCCTAAGAATACGACTAGTGGTACAGGTCAGCCAAAGCACCGGCGTAGAATAATATTACAAACAGTAAGAGCTGCTGTCTTTATCCAGCGTGGATGGGACATGGCTTCGCCGTTTTGCGGGGAACTGTTCAAAGAAGGTATCCAGCTGATCTGAAAGATTCTCTTCAGTAGTGGCACCTGGAAAGGCAAAGTTCTGGAGTTCTGGAGTAACACTTTGTGCTTGTATGCGTTGACGGAAGTGTTGAACCTGAAGTTTTTCGGCTGAGTCAAAGTCAGTAAGGGGTAATAGAGTACACACCCATGTGTCGCCTTGATCAAACTTGCTGTAGGAGTCGCCACTGAGGGATAAATGTATGGGGTCATTAGCAAGAACGGACCAAAGTCCTGCAAGCTCCATACAAAATGACGATGTTTTGGAGGGATCGCAGCCCATGCCAATGCGAACCCACTAGTGCGATAGGTAGGTAGCCTAAAGTTGTTTTACATTTGGCCGTGATCGTAAGTCGCGGCAATAGCAGTCACGAACCAGAGGTAGAAAGAGGCGAGTCGACTGTTGCCTCAGACGTAGGTGTCTTCTTGGGACGCTTTGCGAGTGAGATGGTCTCCTCCTCTTCAGGATGACCGGTACCATTCAGAGAGTTGACCGTTACGTCGCCTGGGACAAGGGCCTCAAGGTCGGGAGTCGAGCGCTTTCGTTTTTGGGACAGAGGGGACATGGAGTGCACGGACGAGTTGAAGGTGCCCGTTTGGGTTCGAGTTCCAACCGGATTATGTAAGTGTTATTGGTAACATGCACGAGCGCTTGTCTGCATCCTCGCTCTCGACGACGACACCGAGTCTCGACAACAACACCATCGACCACGATGAGCGCGAGAGCTCCATTTGTCCCTCGCCCCGCATCCCGCATGGATGCCAACAGCGTGGACAAGGCCCAGTCTCCTGCGTCTCCACCAGCAGCTGTCTATGAACCGTTTCGCGCAAACGGCCTTCTCAGTGCCGACGCTCCAGCACACATCTCTGGCGAGCATCCACCCAAGCCTTTGGACACACCTCCCCACCCTCCGCCTGCCAAATTCAAACCTCTGAATCTCTCTGGACTAGGAAAAATAAAGAACAGCCCTCAGCACCGCCAGCCTCACCCTCAGTCGTCCTTCGATAACTCTAACTCGAATGCTCGCTCTCCCAAGGCTCTCCCCCCTGGTCAGCAGAAACACTTCGCAGCGACCCAAACCTCCTCTCCCTTCTTTCCCCACACTGGTCTCGTCTCTATGAATGCTTTCCGTGCTCCTCTTACGCTTGCCAACACTCGTCACTCTCCCGAAAACGATAATTTCGGTTCAAACAAGGCGCATATAGTCCCCAATATCAATACTCTTACACTTGGGAGCCTCAAGGACATGCAGGACAAGCCCTCCTCTGTGCACGAGTCTGATTCCTTTCGGTTCTTGGACCCTTCCTCCTCGAGTCGCCGTTCTCGGACTGCTTCTCATCCCTCTCTGGCTAGCATACACGAAGTTGACGAAGAGAATGACAACACAGCTTCTCAGAATGTACCCATGGGCCCCCCTCCGCTTCCTCTCGACAACTTCGGTGGCGAGTACCGTTCTGAAGACTTCCTGGGATCGTCTCAGCAAGACGACCAGCTTGGTCAGTCTCGCCACAGGCCCATGAAACGAGCTGAACCCGCCCTCGAAGACGGGGAAGCCTACGAATACGGGACTGATCCCAAGCGATACAAGCTTGGGCTTCGCGAGGTAGGACATCTGTTCGTGCTTTACCTTTGATGACTGCATCCCCGCAGGACGAGTATCCGCCGATCTACAGTGGCCGGTCAACACCAAGGCATTACTCTGAACCAGCACCGGTTCATGCGCCGCACGAGCCGGCCAAAGTGGTCGGAAATGGTGATCTTGGCCCTAAGCAGGCACTGTATCAACTTCTCGGACAAGACCTCGACATCTGGGTAGAGGCACACGCGGACGTCTATGAGCAGGCGCGGAAGAAGTGGTCCGAATGCTCGATGGAAGAGTGGACTAAGGGAGCAGATAGTGCGTGGCGACGTTTGCATGGCATTCATTCCCTAATGATTCTTCGTCCAGATCTCGCTGTCAGGTTCTCCAAACTCCTAGACTTTGTAAGTGGTCGTTGTATTCGCAGTCGTTCATGCCCTTATGTTATCATAGGTCAAGGACCACATGAGGTATATTGGGGTTCGCATCAAGCATCCCAACACCCTCTGACATTACCGGCAGCGCGAAGCTCTCCTTGTACGCCTCCATTCAAAACTCCATCATACAGCACAAGGAGCATCTTTCTACTAGGGAGAAGGCATTAGATGAGGCAAGGGAATGTCTGGTGAAGGAAGGTGGCGCGGTCATTGGGGGACGGCTTAGTGCCGCTAAATTGGGTGGCGAGAGTGAAAAGGAATCTTGAGGCTATGGAGCTCTGACCTTTCTTGTGTCTGACGAACTCCTTGCGTGGGTTTTGCGTCGCAGCGCATGTTGTCCGCAGAAGCGTTACAGTAGACAAAAACAACACGATGATACATATACACATGCCGTCGACAGCGTCATCCACTCGCCAAATAGTCCTTCCAATAGCCCTCGGCTACGCGTCCTTAGCCTGCAATTCCTTCACAATCGCAACCGCCCGCTTGAATTTCGCCTTGTCCTCTTCTGTCGGCTTCACCGAACTCTCGCCATGGCCACAACCTTGGGGTCCGCCATTCATCCATTCGAAACCCTCCATCCCGAAGGCGATGCTCGTGTCCAGGCCGTAGATGTCCTCAGAGCCAGGGGGTGACTCGGTCGGAATGGAGCCCAGGATGGTGCGAAGCTCTGCAACTAGTCCAGCAGTGTGTTCGTCGGCGGCGGAGATAGACTTGGGGAGGGCATCTTGGAGAGAAGGGGTACCCTTGGGGCGGACTGCGCTCGTAATGTTGAGCAGGTTCTGGGTGGGGATGCCAGTGATGGTCACGATCTCGTTGGGTGTCGGGGGCGCAAAGCCGCCGGTGATGCCTGCGACGGCGAGAGGTTAGTCGGATCGTTATCCGATACGGAGGGAGGAGGAGAACCTTCTTGGAGGCGGAGCGAGAACTCTGGGATGGACATGGTGCCGCAGGGCGTGTGGGAGGGCAAGAGGGCGGAGAGGAGTGCGCCAAGGATTAGAGCAAGGCACAGAGAGGCGAAGAGCAGGGGAGGGGCTGAGGGAGACAGTCCGAGTTAAAGGCCGGAGAGAGCGCCGAGCGCTGTGGCGGTCGCTGCGCGTGCAGCTGACGTCAGAACGGGGGCTGCGCGGAAGCCGGGCCGGCGGTCAACAGACGAGGCAGTCCTCCTTGAAGGAGAGGTTGTACATGGTCTTGTCCACCGTCTTCTCGATCTTCTTCCAGTCCGAGCGTCGCTGGATGAACTCATAAATGTCCTTCGCAAGCATGAGTCTCGCTTGCGTACAGTCAGACATGCACGCTCGGTCCTTACCTCGGGTCGGTATGCGCCACCGTATCGCGTCACGTCCCTCACAATCTGCGCAAGGTCCTTGGCGTCTTCGACGACATAGACGTGCCCGAGCATCTTGAGATAGGCGAACTCCGACGCTACGCTCGCCACCCGCAGCGACGTGATGAATGTATGGTATGCGTTTAGATCCGCTATCACTTGGAATCCGCCATTCAGCGAGATGATCTGCCGTTTGAGATGCTTCTGCAGAATCCTACGCCACTTCAGTTTCATGTACCCCGGGAGGACCATTCAGTTCACCTACGCAATCAAACGGATCCCGACTTCTTGGTAGAACACCTCCAGCACCTCTTTGCTCGTGCTACCCTTCAGAAGCTGGCAGTGCATTTGCAGGCACTTGATCGCTTCGCGACATCCCTCCGTAGGTCCCAAATCAAGTGGACCATCTTCAGCTGGATAGTACTCGCGTGGTTTCGTCAACTTCTGAATGATATGTTCGACCTGCACAATAGTTACGTTATATGAAGTCAATGCACCCCCACATTTTCACCATAGGGCTTACCTGGTTCATGAGCGCGTCTGTTGCCGCGTTCAAACCAGCGGCGACGCTATCATCAAGCACATCTTCGAAATGCTTCTTTTCTCGAACGACGGCGTTGAGGAAATCTGTTTTGTCGATATGGGGGGCCTGCAACATGATTTCATATCGAGAGCATACGCTGGGATCAAAAGGCACTTACTAGCTCCTTGTCGAAGTAGACTTGAATCATGGACTGCATCGTGTCGCCGATGTGGACGAGCTCGAAGAACTGCAACAACGGAGCGACGCTCTTTGTCTCGTCATGCTCGGCTGGCTTGTATGCCTTCATCTGCTCGATCGCCCTACCAGACGTACATCTTATTAGCTCTCATTAGCAATGAAAGCCAAAGCCAAAGCGTACGTCTCGAAGCCCGGTTTGATGTGTCTTTCTCCCAACGCCTGTAACAAGAGAACAAATATTTCCTCGATCGTGTCTCGAACGCGGTGCCCGTAAGACCCCGGATATCCGGAAAACGTCTCGGCTCGCTTGAGAGATTCTCGGTCGGCATGAATAAGTCCTAACGCAGTATCTAACGAGAGCAGGAGGTCGAGGTTATCCAGAACCGGCGGCGCCTTCGAGTTAGGAGTGGACACCCGGGTGGACTGCAGAGAAGAGGGTGTTGTACTTTCCGACTCCGCTATTGTTGAGGATGCCAAAGACGCTTTACCAAGTGGTCAGCGCCGATCCGCACAGAGAAGCTGGCCGCTTACACCGGGGTGTCTTCTCTCCGCTGTTCTTCTCGTTTGCCGAGTTGGGTTCCTCGTCATCCTCATCTGCACCGATATCGAACAGCATGCCATCCCCGCCACCCTTCTCAAAATCGCGCACGTATCCATCTTTGCCATTGGTATTCCAGTACGCCATTCTGGAGAATGGAGACGTGGACTGTGCGTTTGGATTTGGCCCGCCCCAGCGCTGTGGATTCAGCATCTGGATCCCTTGCACCGCGGCAGTGCTGCCCGTGGTGATCGCCGCGCCGACCGCTCTGGGGACGATAGTGACGGGGAGTAGAAGGACGTCGGTGAATGAAGCCAGCACCGTTCGCTTGACTTGTGCAGGATTATGCGATCCGAGGAAGCGGGCGGTCTCGGCATTAGGAGGAGTCCCGGTAGCTACTCTATGTTCAGAGAGCTACCAGACGTGAGCGCGAGAAGGGAAGGCCGAGGAAAATGAGCCTACTTGTTTCTCCCATGATCGACATGTCATCTCAAAACTGTGCTTGACGTACTCGACCTCTTCGTCGAGGTATTCGTCCATGTTAGGCTCGAACATCCGGTACCTACGCCGGCGATCAGTATCAAGACGGCGGATAGCAAGCCAAACAACCTACACAACATCTTCTGCCTTCGTCTTCGGAAGCTTCAAGTCTTCCTTGGTGGAAGCTATTTGCATAACGGTGTCCACCATGCGCCAAGATTCCTTGAAGCTAGCGGCCGCAGCTTTGAGGAAAATCTCGTTGGAGATTTCGCGCGCCCGAGTGAGCAAGCTGGATACGTATTCCCCAACCTGGCACAACGGACCTCTTCAAGATGACAACCCTATAAAACGCACGGTGCGAAAGCTCCACTTACAACTTCGTTTGCCAATTTATCGGCGAAAGACAGCAGTACATTCGCCTCCGCAGGGAAGACGCGAGTCGCACGAGAGCCATGCTCTTCGAGTGCAGCTAGGATGTCCCCAATGAACCCATCCATAGGGGTAAAGTCAAGCTTCGAGTCGTTCCTATGGACAAGGGTTTACAAGGGCATGAACGCAACGAGCAAGGCCACTCACGTAAAGTTGTCCAGCGGTTTCCACTTGCTCTGCTCATAGAAGATCTCGCGCTTCTCGGCCCACACCCGCCCCAGCTCCCACTCCCCTCCTGACCCGTCCCAGACTTCCCAGCTCGCCTCCGCCGCCTCAAGCATACCGTGCTCGTCCGCCTTCCCATCCGCCACATCGAACGCTGTGAGCAGACCATCCTCGAACCGGTCGACGGCGGCACGAAGCGCAGCACTCAGCGTTTCCCAGTTCCGAAGCGGCTTGACGTTCGGGGAGAGAAACAGTGACAGGAGACGGAGGGTATGGGCCTGATGTCGGAGAGACGGCGCAGGTGACGGGAAGAGGCTCGACAGAACAGCGTGTGGAGGGGCAGACAAAGCAGGCACGAGAGGCTTGAGGAGTGTGTGCGCACGGATGTACAGCGACCGCGCGGTCTTGGTCGATGACTGGACGAACGCGGAGCCTGGGGGCGTCGAGAATGTCCCCACGAAGTCGCCCATCTCCTCGGACTGGGCGTTGGCGGAGGATGTGTCTGCGAAGTCGCCGAACTCATCATCGAGGCTGTCGGTCGCGAGCGTCGGGGGCGCAGCGGTCCTCGCGAGTCCGTTCTGGACTTTGACCTTCTCCTCAAGGGCATCGAGGACGTCGTCGAGACGGTGTCTGGCAACCCCAAAGGCCTTCCAGCGACCCTCCCAGACGCGTTCGTCTTTCGCAAGGTTGCCGAGTGCACGAGAACACCTGGCGTATGCTGCAAGGTCGGGGAGGGCGAGGAAGGTGAGGATGAGGATGTGAAGGTCGACAGGGAGGCGGCCGATGAGCTGAAAAGGGGCGTAGCTTTTTGCTCTGAGATGGGATGGAGGGTGTTGGTGAGCAAGTTTGTGTACAGAGAACCGCTTGGAGGGGCCAGGGGAGGAAGGAGAGGGAGAGTTGTATAGCCTGACGGGCTCGAGAGTGGCGAATTTGTCCATGGCTCAGCAAGGACTGTGGTGGATGAGAGGGGCACGGCGCTCAATGAGTAAGATCGCTACTAGAAAGCCATCAGGTTAGAACACTCGCGTCTACGGGCTGAGCGGACTCGGGAGGGGGTCTCCGTCTGAGGGTGTGTGCACTCAGTCCAGCGCCAGAGTCGGAGGTCGTGAGTTGACGCTGGTCGGCGTGCAGCCCGACATTGATCGCGCTGTAGATCTCTGTTCACAAGCAGCTCGGTTACAGTATCATTCTACCGACAACAGTGTCCAGTACAGCTACAACGATGGAAAGGGTCCGTATGTTATCGATACATTCATGTCTGAGTAGCCCGAAGGCCTCCATCACACGCAGCAGGGTGGCGTCTGCTCCGAGTTCAGCGCAA
>VJXU01002299.1:0-11504 GCA_008694245.1 Ganoderma sp. BRIUMSc | reverse complement strand
GCGCTGCTGCCACCCAAACCGACCGCGGAGAGCGGCGAGCACTGGAGGCCGATCTTGCCGGTCACGTCCTGCACGTTGATCCCGATCTCCGTCAATGCCGCGGGAGGGTGAGTAGGGACGTACATCCTCGACGTGGTTGCAGCACTGCATGGAGCCCGTGTTGCAGTTGTCAGCGGCGGCCGCAAGGACAGCGAAGGCGAGGGTGGAGACGGCGACAATGCGGGAGAACATGGTGTTAAGATGAGTTCAAGAGTGATGGTAAGATGAAAGTAGAGGTTTTTGAAGACGAGTGGAGAGGTGAGTGCGCCGCCGGAGCCCACCGCGCACTTCACGCCTGCTGTTCGACGACCCGATTGGGTGTTCACCGAACATAGCCGTCGGCGCGGCCAATTTTGGAGCGGGGCGCGCGTCGGCTGCGAGGCTCGTTTGGGGGAGGCGCGCTGAACGTCGACGCATCAACGCGTTGAGCTTGGATGCGGCTTGGTGAGCCCTTGAAACGTCGCAGAATATTAATGCCGGAGGCTGAGGCCTGAGGCGCACCTTGTGGCATCGACAGTGGACGCGCTTACTTGCATGCTCGCTGGAGCCGACCGGCGTGGTCGATGCGGTTCAGCCGTGCAGCTCTTGCGTGGCGAACATATCCAATGACCAGGATCCCGAGCAGGATGCTCCGATACGAGCGACGGGATTTGCAACGCTGGGTTTGGTCGCTGAGTGCTGGCCGCTCAAGCTGGGCGGGCTTGCATCGATACCCGAGCGAGAGGCATCGATGATATTGTAGGCTTGCTGTCGGTGGCATAGAAACAAGCCGTGCACATCGGCCACTTTACTTACACGACTCGGTCTAGCAGCATGACCGCCTTGAACGGGCTTGGGTACTTGCGAGGATCGGACTTGAAGCTGCGGGCGCTACATAGGCTGCAGCCACCCCGAGCGCGCGTTAAAGCTGAGCGCTCATCGCATCGTGCAATATTCGGCCTCGATCTCCGAGTCTACACCGTAGTGGCGGCCACTGTGCCAGCCCTTTCCTCCTCCCCAGTGACATGTTTGCTTGGTCCTTGGGTTTATGGGAATTCTACTAATGTACAAGACCATTACACAGCCAGGCCAGCATCCCAATGGGCACTTCCCAGCGTGCCTGAAGACTACAACTTGCATAGAAGAAAGATCTCTCCCACTACAAGCCATAACGTTGGGGGGGCTCGACGGGTCTCCCCCTCCTCCTCCTCCAGTGGATTGAGTTATAGCAGGCACATCTCAGCGTCGGAGGTGGCTTTCTGTGAAATAGGAAGGTCGTACCTCATTTCATCCTCTTCGCATACTCATCCGTCAATGTAGTCTCTCGCTCCTTCCACGCTCCGGACGTCGACAGGAATCGATGTTTTGCATGGTGAAATGCAAGCTGGTCCGCCTTTATCATCACGGCACTATCTCAGCTCCTGATCACGAAGTGTCACACATGTCAAGAACGCACCGGAGAACTCTCAGTATCGATGCGGCGCACCGCTGCCAAGTACTCGTCGGACTGCTTTTCGAGCTGGAGATCGGTATTAGCGGTGAGTCTTCAGGTTCTACTGCACGGTGTTTGGCTCCGCATCTACGTTGTGATCTCCACGTACCTGAGACGTCACCTCCGAGAACACAGCTTGGAGCAGTTCAGACTGTGCTTTCAGGTCTTCGCAGACTCGTTGTAGCGTATTGCGGATGTCT
The DNA here is from genome assembly GCA_008694245.1 of Ganoderma sp. BRIUMSc. NCBI lineage: Eukaryota > Fungi > Basidiomycota > Agaricomycetes > Polyporales > Polyporaceae > Ganoderma > Ganoderma sp. BRIUMSc. The sequence goes on along the minus strand of VJXU01002299.1, from coordinate 9,794 downwards.
CGTTGATTTCGCTCGAGCTCGTCTGCCCATGCCTTTGCCTCCAACAATTTTCGATCTTCTGTACCGGGCCGCTCGTCTGGGATACCTGTATGTTTATGATACCCAAGCTCATCGATCTTCTCCCATGCAGCGTTCATTGAAACACGAACCTAGTGTGTGTTGCTGTCGGAGCCACGAGACTAGTTTCCTTGGAACCCACTCCCATGCCACTCCTAAATCCCCGGCACGCTGTTTGATCCACGGGATGCGCTGCATATAGTCGATCGCGGCGCCCAGCAGGGTCTGTTGTGACTCCGGCTCAGTCGTAAAATTCGGGACCGGGGGCTGGGGGCCTGCTCTCGTTATTATTTCTCGGCCACTCTCACGTTGCATTCCGGGACTCCGAGGAGATGAACGGTCCCCAGCGGAGATATCTTGGCGTCGCTCATGTTCTCCCATATTCTGCAGGGAGGAGTCGTCGTCCTGGGGTTGACTGACCACTTGATGCGCACGTGCACCCTCGAGTTCGCTCATGGCGGCAGCTATGCGGGTGTCGAACGAGCGGTCGATCTCCTCTCCAGCCGCTTTTAAGAGCTCTCCGAGACGGGCGAAATCCGGACTCTGGTCGATGGCGAGCGTCGCGAGTTTCTGTCACAAGGAACGTCGGTGTCAGTCCCGCTGACAACGGCGCACACTGCAGGTAGGCTCGGACTCGCCTCTTTCAACCTGGAGAGTCCGCGGACCGTGTAATCGGTCTCAAGGAGGGGTTTCGTCCGCGCCTCGTCTTGTATAGCAAGATACACTGGAGATGGTGGTAAGCGAACAGGCATCCACTAGGTTCCATCGCGCACGCTACTCACAGCGAATCAAACCAGCGAGCTTGATGGCGTTATTCTCCGACGTACGGAGCACGCGATCGTATTCCTGGCGGGCGTCCGAGTCCGCGAGCCTCAGGTGCGCACGCCCCGACGGCATTCAGACTCATTTTGCTTACCTCGCAATACTCCTTCCAGTGATATATCGCGCCAATGTCCTCTGGCTCTACCAGGCATTCTTTCAGCACCATCTTGCAGTGCACCAACTCGTTGCATAGGCGTTCGGCGGTGCTGTTCAACTTCCCGACGTCTTTCACGAATTCGGGCACTATGAGCTGGTGAGTCAGTCCTCGCCGGGGTCCATGAGGGGGTTGTTCCATCTCTGCGCTGGCTGCAGTGGGCGGACGGTGAAGTGGGAAAGGGCAGAAAACGTCAGGAGCGTCGTATGCTTGTCCGCGAGATCCCAGAGCCTGAAGGGCACAATGCATTCTGCCGCAGCAGCTGCTGAGAAGCAAACCTAACCACCACTCCGCTCAAGGTTCGATGACCTTCGTATTCAAAACAGGCTTACGGCAGTCATGGGCCAAGGCCCGCTCACGTCAAGATCCGAGTCTGGGACGGAAGCACTTCGTAAACCTTGTACATCCGCAGACCGACGAGCATTCTGTGCCGTGCTGACCGGAGCGGAGATGGACGAGGCAGCGCCGCAAGAACTCTGCTTCTTGTGTGCTGCGGGTCCCGTGCGAGCAGGTGTGGTCGCTGCGGTAATGTCGCTGGCTTCTATGCGACCGTCGACGTCCTCGTGCCCCGCTCTGGGCCTGCCAGCACGGGCATTTTGCACCTTACGAGGACGAACGTGCACGTAGGTGAGCTCGGTCATTGGTACCGATCTTGCAAGAGGTGCGACCATTATGGCGGCATGCAGCACGCAACTCGATAGGGTTCCTGTCCAAATTGGGGCGTGCAGATGCGGTCCGATGGTGCTCCTTTGCCCAGTTTAAATGGGGGCCCTCACGGCCTGAGTCGTGCACTCTCCACCCCTTCCGTCCCCCTCCTCCACAATGCAGACCGGTGCAGAGCGCCCTACATCCAGTCCACTCGGTGCATCCACGACGGTCGACGATGCGGGCCAGGGAAGCGCTAGCGGTGTTGGCAATGCCGGCGGCGCAACCGAACAGCCTCGCCAGGACAATCCTGTCACACGTTGCGACTTCTGACTGGTGCTCAGCGGACCAGAGAGAACATCGTCGACCTCACGCAGTCGATCAGAACCATCCGCACGAACTTCGGTTCCGTGTCCTACGTGCTCCTCAAAATCGACCGAGAAGAGTTCACCACCCAGACAGGCCGAGTTCTCAGGCTGCGTCCGACATGGCGCGAGCACGCCGACGTGAGCGCTGCGTTGACTGGTGCAGTACAACGAAATGAGAATAACGTCGCGGCAGAGGTTCGAGGATATCATCAAGCGCAGCTGCGAAACCGCCGTCGACGCTTCGTCGATGATGAAACGTGAGCTGCTTCAAGGGGTGCGGGGCTCCGAGTCGACCACAGGCTGTATTCACCATTCTGTTGTACAGACTACATAGCCGTCCTTCGCCAACTTGAACTCACCGGCGCGCATCCATCCAAGCTGAAGGACCTCAAAGCCAAGATACAGTATTTTCTGAACGTAAGTCCCCCGGCGCGTGCCTCCGAGAGCGAGGTGACTGATTGTGGCATACGAACGAAAAGAAACTGGAGAGAAAGGTCCGGGATGCGGACGAGATGGAAAGGGACTTGAGGAAGCTCGTCGACGATATTCGTTCGTTCGGCAGAGGCGACCTCGAGAACGCCCATGACCTAGTACACAAGCTGTTGGATGAGGAGCTCCAGTCTATTCAAAACAAAATGCAGACCCTGGACAGCAGACTTGAGAGGCAAGTTCCGTATCCGATTTACGATCTCACTCGACTTCATTGCTAATTGCGTGTCCAGCGTGTCAGAGAAAGTATGTTATATAGTCTCTTGTGGGCATAGCCATGAATTGATTTGAGTTTGGAGATTAAAACGGGCAAGCGACGGTGGAGGGTGGTTGGCGGTGTCGGTATCTTGGCGCTGGCAGCTGCGGTGCGTTTTTACGATATTCAAAGAAGAATATTTCTCGAGTCACTAATCCTTCGCGGCTATGACAAGTTGGCTATCACGCCCGGTATAGTTGGTATTGGATGTTATGCCGGATATGTGCAGTGCACACAGTACAACAACCTAGTCAAGCAGGAATCTGGTCAGTCGAACCATCGGACGTGTCATATCTCCATAGAACAAACATGACTTTCATTTTACAGAGCTCGCGACAAAACGGTCGAGACCTCTTTACGACAGAGTCAGGTCACTGACCACATGGAAGCGTGCAAGAACGATCTCCGGAAGACACAACAGGACGTAACGGGTGTCGCGGATAAGATCGCTACCATAGGGACTATATGGAGCTATGTGAGTAGTACTGTTGAACTTGAAACCTATCTTGCATCCTAAATCTTCACCAGCTTCACATGGATATGCGCACCCTCGTCGAGGAAATCGGTAATGCGGTTGGTCCAACGACGGACACCGAGGCTGACCTATCGGTGAGTGGCTTTATGAGTGCGTATATTACAACCACTTCTAATAAAGCCTAAACAGTGCATGCTGTATCTCGAGATATCGCGCGAGGTGTATGAACGGCTCTCCGAGTATTTGGACCTCTATGCAAGGGCTGATATTTGCTTCGACGATTACTAGAGGACCGCTCATATGGCTCCGTGGCCTAATATCAATCCAGAGAACAGCCTGAGTGTCCCTGAATCAATGCGACTTCGACAATCTTCACAGTGATCGTGATGTGTCTGTACATTAGCATGGTTCTCCGTCTGCACCGTACTGTGCATGAAGATTATGATCATTCAATGTTTGCGTCATACCAGTATTTTGCAAACGTGGGGGACTGGCTATGTCGCACTCTACTCCAGACCAGCCCCGACCCTCGAACTCGAATTTCTGTAGGGAGTACGCAAATCCCTTAGGTTCATCGTAGCACAATAGCTACTATTATCCTCGCCATTCCTTCTCGACCCTCTTTTGGACGCTTCCCGTCTTGTCGCCAGTCGGATTTGACAAGGTCGACAACCATGCAGCTATACTGTATCGATCTTGCACTCCTAACTTGTAACACCCTAACCATCCATGTCGAATGTGCGTTAACGTTTACGATGACTTAGACCGAGGCCGTGCCGCGTGAGAGGACGGCGCTGGGAAACATATCCACGAGAATATGTACCCCTACTAATGTGGAAGCAAGTCCAAGTCGACTGTCGATGGTTAGCGAACTTGACAATGGTGGGGGGACCTCCGCATTGCAATGTTGCAGAACGCCCGGGTACTACAATGCTGACTAGTTCCTCTCTCGAATGCTGAAATCATTTCTTCCTTGGGGACCGGAGTGCTCTACGTGCCGATCAACACTGGATTTTACTCAATGTGCTTGGTTCAGTGCAGATATACAGACGGAGTTATACTTGCCAGTCCTCTAGGTCGCGATGCGCTTGGAGCTGAACAATGAATTAGTGCGGTCTAGGGAGATGATGCCAGCACGGCAACCCGTACCAAACGTCCAAGTCGGCTCTACCTCGATAGGTCCTCGGATGAAACCCGAACTTCGCTGATTGTCAAGAATCTCGCCTTCCATCCTAATCTGTCTATTGTCGGTTCTCCAAAATACGTTTGGGGAGGTCGCAAGTGTAAACGAGAGATTGAAAGAAGACCTTTTATTCCGTCATATAAGTCACAATTCACACGGCAGAGCACATTTCTAGCAGGTATCCCTTGAGGTCGTGTACCCGATATCGATCCATGCTCGCATCCGATCTCCATATCGGATCGTAAAGAGGATCATCCTGAAAAGAGCACGTAAGATAGATAGCGCAATACCGAAACCAACACTTTATTGAGGAGCGAGACGCACCCGTAGCCCAACCATGCGACGATTGCCAACAGTGTGTTCGTTGCGAGGACTCCAATGGAGTTTATCAAAGGGAACGTCCGTGCCGTTACGAAGGCCAAGATAAGTGCGCGGCACGCGCTACTCGTGTACGAGCCATTGTCAGCAAGACCAATCCAAAGCAATCGCGTACCTCACACTTAATACTCACAAGCTCGCTGCCATCGCTTCAGCGCTCCGATCGTGTAGAATGTCAACATAGTACGAGGCAGACGGCGTCAGGACAATGTCTACCTGCAAGGATTGGTTCAAGTATCAGTCCTGCACAGTTGTCAATGCACCAAGACCAAGTGAATGCCAAACGTACTCCGACACCGTTCAAGAACAGGCAAAGGAGCATAATCGCTATGCCGAGAAGCCCAGGGACATACTTCATCGTCATTCCCGCAGCGAGAGTGGACACTGGAACGCAGAAGGCCGCTCCCCATACTGTGGCGCGGAGACGGTCTTCAGGCACCCAGACACCATCACGACGCTCACGCCAGACAATGACAGCTCTGTCAGACAGATATCCTGCCAGCGGAGCGCCGACTGAATTATTGATGGTGAGGATGCTGCACAGTCACAGAGGGAAGGCGGGAACTCACCCATGTTTCCTACGCCGAAAGGAATGAAGAGTGCTCCGATGATCGCTGCGTTAGAAATGCCCTATGCTTCCCCCTGACATGACGAAAGGGTTATTTTTATTTCTGCGGGTCAGGAAGTTCAGCATAGGACTTACCACCGTGTACGAAAGAGGGACCAACAAAACTAAAAGGTGTCAGTTGAGTTCAACGACATGTAGACTAACGACCTACCCCAGTCAGCAAGGAGGGCTGTAGTCCCGGCAAGAGTCTGATACCAATCAGCACAGGCCACGGTCATGAAAGTGAAGCCGTTGCTTACCACGATGAGGATGGCTGGGCTACGCAACAACGTAAGGCTGGCGAAGGGATTAAGAACCTTCAGCACGGTTTTCCCGTCAACCTTTGCCGTGTCGAGCTTTTCCGGATCTAGAGTTTCCGGAAGCCATAACGCCATCGGTATGATCGCAGTAATGCCCATGACGAACAAGCCCCATTGCGCGTAGCGCCATGAGGCATAATGCGTGGCGAGGCCTCCGCACAGGGGGGCGACTGCTGGCCCGAGGAGGGAAGCCTAATTCAACGAAGAAGCGCCGGAAATGAAGGGCAATGAATCATTGCGGACGTGACCCGCGAAACGCATGCAGCATGACGCACCCCGAAAAAGAGGCCCATGGCGTGCCCTCGTTCCTCGAGTCGATATATGTCCCCAATGACTCCGGCACCCACGGATGTCGCACTCGAGGCACCGAAAGCTTGAACAACACGCCAGAGCATGACCGTGGGCACGGAGTGAGAGTTCGCAACCCCGAGCGACCCTATGCAAAGGCACGGGAGTGACCTGAGGTACACGAAGCGACGGCCATCTACGGAGGCGGAGATCAGACCGTGCATCGGTGGTCTAGAGTCTCTTCCGCCCACTCACATATGCCGGAATACGTCGCCCACGTTAGGCTGCCAATCGCAGAGATGGCCAGGGATAAGCTCACCGCAAGGCTTTTGGATTTCAGAAGTCAGAACAGCGGAGGCTGGGAGACAATATACATTCCTCGCACCTGATAATGGCTCCTGTGGAATCAAGCTCTCTCGCGATCTCGGGGATACAGGGAATGAACGACCCAGAAGTCAAGACTGGATAAATGTAGCCAACAGAACCTGTTAATTCATCTCGACGTAGATAAATTAAAGAACTCACAAGGTATCAAAGCACCATAACTGATCAGGCCTACGATGGCGCGTTTCTGGGAGGGAGGAAAGCGCTGATACAGTAGATCGTGTTTCGAGACATTCAGAACTGAAGACGACGGGGCCAGTAATGGACTCTCTTCTGTGGGCGTGGCCATGTTCTGTCACTGTCCCAGCTCCACTAATGGGGGTCCTTGGTCGGGCACAACCTTCGATGGTGGAGGTCGGGAGCAAAAAGCGATCGTGCAGTCAAGAACGTCATTAGTTTGAGTCATCAGAAGTTCAGAACAAGGCGTTAAGAGCGTTCGGCGGGCTGAATACGTATGTTTACTTACGTGTGGGTTGTGTGATTGGATGGCCTCGTCGCCGTTGCACGTAAAGCAACTTAATTTGCCGAGATCCCGTTGTCTGGGAGAACGCGCCCCGTGTTGAGAAGTAAGCACATATTTCCTCCGATCCGAGTCACAATCCTATGTAATGCAGTGTCCGGCGTTGTGACGAAGTTTCTGTAGCCCGCAATAGGCAAACCAAGTTAACAGAACCGAGAGCTCATCTGTATGTCCCTTTGCCACGATGACCTCGTTATCTTCCTACTAGTGGAGATTCATCCTGCTAAGTGATGAGCTCCTCGTCGACCGCTGACAAGGCTTACACAAATACTCAGGCTTGGTCTCACGATCGAGACTACCTACTAAGTAGTGTCAGTGGGTGGACACCTGATCTACCCACCCATGTGAGCGAGCCTTTCGAGTCCGGGAATCTACAGTTCCTTCCCACCGTTCAAAATGACAGGGTCCGTGCCTTATGACGATGTTTACGGATCAGTTACGGACTGGATTCTTGTCCACACCGACCCACCGCACTGTTCCTTACCCATGGCACAGACTCGAGACGTCAAGAACGTGCGTTATGGTGGTCCTTGAACCTTTAAACGTCGGCGGTCCGCTTTCGCCTCATGTCGGGCTTGACATCTACCTTGCGCCGCCTATCCTAGTGAGAAACCACGCCCTGGTCAGTTAGAACAAGAAACTTGTCGACGTTAAGGAAACTTCGCCGCTGATGTGGCTGAGTGGCCGTTCGATGCCGGCTGGCCCGTCGATGATCTGTGCATTCGCTCCTTTTCGAGCTGGCTACATGTGAAGTTCGAAGCCTCGGAGTCGATGGTCCCTGTCAACAGCGTGAGTGTTCCCGTTCCACCTCGAGGGCGATGAGAATAACGTGAAGAGAAACTTACACCAAAACCAATAAAGGATCGTCATGATTGCAGACCAAGCTTTCCAGCTTGTCTCTGGATACAGATGGCTCTCACGGCTACGGGTCTACGCCATATGATCAGGCATCGATATCCTCCAACCACATCCACAACACTGCTTCGATGAAACACTCGTACCTGTAGTACTCGGCCGCATTGACAAAGTATAAGACTCTGGGAGGTTAGAGAGGGGATGATTGAGTCGGAACCGGCGGGAGTTCTCAAGCTCAGCCGCTACCACAAGGACCTTTAAAACCGCAATCTCCGAGGACCTGAATTACGGATGAGGAGTCGTATAATGACCCGGCTATAACAGGCGAGCGTTGCTCCACGCTCAGCGTCGTGTGCAAGGCCAGAGTGAAGTCTGCCCGAGAGAACGGCAATGACCTTGTATTACGGAGCATGGAGACTCCACAGTTCCCACATGTGTGCAAGCGGCGAAGCTCATCGAGTAGAGCAGCGTCATCGGTCTCGGCGTTGGCCATTCAGCGGCTATGATTGCAAACCATCCAGAATAATGAGTGACTGGGCCGCGTGCCTGTGTGGAATCTGTACTGTTGGGAGCGTTCGGAGCGTTCCCTGTCTCCAGCGGCTGATAGGGCACAGATAAACCCAACCACGTCCTCTGTTGTTGGACAGTATTCCTCTCCCTCCGAGCATCCAACTCGATGGATCGCCTCCCGTACGACGTCCAGCTCACGCTTGCACGACAGCTGACTGTAAGGGATGTTGTCAGGCTTTGTGCAGTGAGTCTCCCCTCCCTGCCATTCTTTACGCTCGAATGCAAGGAATGACGGACGCATCTCACTTCCAGACCTGCAAGAAAGGACAGGCCCTGATGCGCGACCGCTCGATGTGGCATCACATGCTTTCCCGCCTCCTCCTGCATTTCCCCCAGCCGCAAATTTCCGTGCGTCTGGCACATATGGAGGTTGAGGAGATGAAGATGTGGGTAATACACTCCGCCAGGCTCGACCGGCTGTGGCACCAAATCGACTACCAACCCCGCGTCATTCGAGACTATCACTTCGACAAAAGGGTAGAACACGTCAAACTCGTCGCCGGCGGAAGCTGGCTCGTCATCGTATTACGCGATGGGTCGCTGCAACTCCACCAACTCGGTGCTCCAGGTCCCGCCGTCACATTGGCTCAAAGTCTGACGGACGATGAGTCCGTGTTCTACTTGAGCTCCCGTCTCTCCCTCACCAATGAACGCGAGGATCTGATCATTCTTCAGATGGGCGTCCGCTACGAGTGAGTACACACGCTTTGCGTGTACCTTCTGGAAATAGTGCACTGATTCGGGATGGGGAGAATAGCCAGTGCAACATTTACGTCTACCACATCGCCGTCGTCGACCCTGTGCCGGCATTCTTACGCGTGGGCAAGATCTCGGTGACCGGTTCCGTCTGGTGCTGCGCCTCCGGGGGACAGCTGCTCGTGTACGGCCTCGAAAGCGGAACCGGAGACATGATCCTGCACGTCTGTCCCCTAGGGCCACAATACGCAGACACCGAAGGTCCCGCCGTGTCCATGAACATCGGACCATGGTCGGTGAGTTTGCACCCACGCCCCGAGCACCGCTACCGGCTATTTCTCATCGACCGCCATCCGCTCACAGGCGGACGAGGACTTCACCATCTCAGTCCTCTCCGACAGCCAGGTCATGCTCGCCTACCACGGCGGTATCTCCATCTACGAGATCCCCCCGATATCTGCCTCCGCACCTGGCCGCAGGCAGCCCACCGTTCGCTCCGTCCAGCCGATCTGGAGCACGACCTGCGACATCGGCGAGGGCATCTACCGCATCAGCCCGTTCGCCGGCTCCTCAAGCGCCAGCGCACCAGTACACCCGCTCGTCATCGCAGGCACCAATGCGCTCCACGTCCTCCGTGTCTTGCCCGACTCACGCGTCGAGTACCGCGAGGTGACCTACCCGCTCGGCGCAGGGACGGAGATCGGGTACATCGGGCTGGGCGCCGTCG
>VJXU01002293.1:0-13107 GCA_008694245.1 Ganoderma sp. BRIUMSc | reverse complement strand
TCCACCTTTGCATCTTCCTGCTGCTCGACACTCTTCTCCTGGTCTGGTTCTAAGTTGCGCAAGCGCATTTCCACGAGGAACTCCTTGTCGCGAATGGTTTGTGACCAAGACCCCAGGACTTTCGACAAGGCAAAGGCCCCGTGTATCAGCCCGGCCGCGGTGAATATTCCAGGGTAGACATGTAAGACTAGAAACAGGTTAGACTCGAGGAAATTCAGCATATGTGCGTGGAAAACAGCTCACATAGGAAGTCTCCATCCATGGGAAGGGTGACGGCTCGCTGGATGCCCCACAACACGACAGCAGGGAGGACAATCATCCCAGCCAGCCCTGCAACCAGCGGGAGTATAACGTCCTTTGTCGCGCGCATGGGGTCAAGATGAGTCCAACCATTCCGCACCAGCTGTGGAAATTAAAGTCAGCCTAGGAACCTTTGTATACGAGACACTGAGGACATACTCGGTCTAGCCCCCGCATCAGACCCTGGGTAGGTGGGTGCATGCGCAACGTTCGAATGATAATCTTGCTGTACAGCAAACCCAGAGCCCACATGTCCACGAGGCGGATGCGGGGTTCCATCAACGGGTTGGCTGTATGCCGGATTGGCTGGACGATGTAGAGCTCGAAGACCAGTCCGACGAGGGTCGGAATAATGATGCCCAGGGTAATCGTCATGTACAAGGCTTGGGCGATCCAGAGGAGACCGCGTTTGACAACGAACAGCGCCCACTCGGCGCGGGGGTCCGTTCCACTCCAGCGACGCTGGCGACGCTTGTCCATGCGATCCAGCGAAGCACTGATGAGCCAACACGCCCAGATGAGGTAGAATCCAACGATGAAAGAATAGCCATCATGGACATCGCGGGATATTAACAGTCTGAAGAACCCTCGTCCCACGAGTATTGGAGCGGCAAGAACAGATGCAAGCATGACGGAGCCGATGGTCCATAGGCATACGAGGAACGTGATGACTCGGTATCTGAAGTTCGGCGGGATGTAGACCACTGTGTAGTCGTCTTTGATGGGACGTTTCTGTTTCTGGGCTTCTGCGTTTTGCGCGTCGATGAGTTGTCTTGCAGCCTCGTCGATTGGAGTACCGTCTTCAAGGACTAGGGCGGTCGCAGGTGAGTTCCTTACGAGGGCCACGTTATCACTGTTTGGTACGCGTCGGAAACCACCGTCATGAAGTGCCTCATCATCGTCCATTTGGATGCCGTCCTGGATGAGCAAGGACCTCCAAGACCAATTCTTAGGCGTGAGTTCCTCGGCACTAAAGCGCCCACCGAACATGTATGACGAGAGGCGAAGTCGCGATGCGAGGTATCTCCAGGTGAAAGAGCCGAACCGTCTCAAGGCTTTCCGCGGGCGAAAGGTTTCCATTGTGTATGGTAAGACCAGTTGAAGCAGAATCAGGTCGACTGGCACCTCGGACAAAGGTTCCCTGAAGAGTAAAGATCAGTATCTATGTGCACTCGACGTCGGATTCTGACGTACCTTATCTTCCACCGGAAGGGCATGACAGTGCGACTGAAGATCCTGAGTATGCCCGAGACGGTTGCCACTCCACTCGCGACAACGAAGCCGTACATCATGGCGCTCAGTAAGAGCTTGCGAATTTGCGTCAGAGTCGGTCGTTCCAGAATGTCCCGGATAGGGTGGAAGTTCTGGTCTTGGGGGTCCTTGATGAACCACATAGCTCCAGGCCGCATGATTCCACGGCATCCAGACAGCAGGACAGCAAATTGGTACCTGCAGCCCACAAGCCTATAAGTATGCGGCAGAGCAATAGATGGAAGGTGACGTACATGAACATCGTGCCCAGCACCCAATGGTAGAACACAGCGGTCAAAGGGGCATACATCAAAAACGCAGCTCGTGAACGGAAGCTGCCTTGCGGGAACAGCCATACAGTGCAAACGTCTAGCATGACGCCACATCCGAGGGGGAATACAACCAGTTCGACGACGATGAATGCTGCGACCTTGACCACAAGTAGCTGCTGCCGGACAGCGTTTCGCACTGCACGACTAGCGCTCCTCATGCTGCCCACGGTGAGGACGTTGAGGTATATAGCCAAAAGCAGACCGACGACGGTATATCCGAGGACCACAGCAAACGCTCGGTCGTTCGGCGTGTCCCCAGTAGCGAAGCGGACCCACGACGTCTTCCCTTCTCCGGACCACTCCCGAACATTCTTCCCTAAGGGCGCAAAATATGGTTCCACCACACGCATGATCGTAGTGTCTTCCTCCAGGGCGCGGTAAAGGACCGAAGATAGTGGCTCGGTAACAGATACGTCCGAAGACGAAGAGGTCCATGAAGTCGAGCGGTTCATGATCTTGGAGGTGAACGTGAGGACATTACCGTACTGTAATTACAAGCATAGATGAGCAATTTTTGAATCAAATGTCGCGCAACCACTTACTGCATCAGAGGATAGGTCTGCAAGCTTGTCTGCGTGGTCTTGACCCAGTCCGCTAGCGATGATACGCAGGCCTGAACACAGTACCGCTTCACCAAATTGTGCTAGTGGGGGCAGCAAGAGCTTAGAGACGAGCAGAAGGACCGAATCAACGACGGGATCCGTGACGAGCCGGATTAACCGCAAGGGTAGATGGATTAATTGCATCGCTCGACGGGGATTAAGCTGAAAGGGGTCAAAGATCAGCTGAAATTTTACTGTCAAAGGCTAGCTGCTGACCGTCAATAGTGCTGTGGACTTCCCGATGGTGAAGGGCAACCATATTCCTAGTCCGATCGTGGTGTCCAGAATGAAAGTCATCAGCACAGCCTGTATGGCGAGCATATTAGCAGGGATCCTGTCAAAGGTAGAATATCACGTACGTTTTGTAGCACACCGACAAGCGGTCCACGCAGTCCGATGGCTTCTAAAGCGCCATCCATGTCGTCCTCAATGTTGACTTCGGCGTCGAAATCGTCCTGTGGCGCCGGTGGTTCCGGAGGCTGGCCTAGTACAACCCTCAGCTCCCTCCTCTCTCGCACAGGCAAACCCTCGCGCATACCTTCACCTCCAGCGAACGGTCCGGGGAACTCCTCTCTGATCTGCACGACGCCCTGACCTCCCTCCTCCTCTTCGTCGTCATCATCCTCATGTAAGGGATCGTCGTCCGTCCACTGCAGGTCATCCATGTCAACATCGCCCTCGTCGTCCACATCTAACTCTTCGTCCGCCATCTCTGCCATCTCCTGCGCACGCACCCCCTGCGCCTCTACCCCTCGGTGGACACGGGCTCGCGCTTCTTCTTCGTCGGTGTCAAAATCGGTGTCATCTTCAGATGGGTCACGGAAATACTGCGCATGTTCCTCTTTGGTCAGCCCGAGGTCGAGAAGCGGTGGCAACGGTGCATCGGGGTCGTATTCGTGGGGGAAGTAGTCGCGATCACCGCCTCCGTCCGCGTCCAGCTCTTCGGGCGCACGGTAGGTCGCCAGGCTGGGAGATGCGAGAGGAGTGGCTCCCTGCACCACCTCTCCGGAGATCGATGGGTCGGGCGACGGAGGAAGCGTCATGAAAGGTAACCGGGGCCGCCGCAAACCAGCAGCAGACGGAGAAGCTTGCACTGGACTTGTGGGTGCTTCGAAGTCTTCGGCGTCGATCAAGTCATAGCTCCCGCTGGGAGACGCCCCGAGAATGGGCGTGGATGGCCTCGTCGGCGTTCGCTCACGCTCATCTGAGTCGTCATCTGAGTCGAGATCACGACGCGACAGAGACCTTGCAAAAGGACTGTATGCGGGAGGATCGCTAAAACCCCTCTCCTCGTAAGAACTCACTACACCTGGCCGCGAGGGAGAACGCCCATCCCCGTTGGTAGTGGACGGTGAGGGGTAGGTGAACGTAAACTCCGAGAAGGCAGGAAGTCGATTCGGATCGCGAGGACGCTTATGATTGCGCTCCGGCGGCCATTTCTCGGGTTCCGACATTGAGGAGCTGCCGTTCCGCCTCCGGAGTTCGTCGTCAAAGTCTCCCGCCCTATGCGCGACATACCGCAGTCGGCGGAAATTCTTGTCGTTGTGCAACCCCATGCTCTCGTCAAAACTTTCATCCCCGTCAAACATCCTCGTTCTTCGGCCGATCCGGCGACGCCTCAGAGATCGGCGTCCCTCGCGAGCGGTCGTGTGTGCCCTCTGCTTGCCCTTCCCGACGTGCGACGGTCCCGCCTCCTGACTATCCTCAGAGGCATGAACGTCCCCTCTCGTACGCGGCTTTTTAGTTCGCGCTTGGAATGGCACATCATCCCTCGGAACAAAGCGGTCATCCCGAATCGGGATCGCACGCTCATGGACAAGTTCTGCAACAATGGGTGGTGGTGACGGTGGCCTAGGCAGTGCTGGCGGTGCGAGGTGTACAGGAGGTTGAGGAGGTGGAAGTTCCGGGAATGCCGGCAAAGCGTCCGCGCCGGGTTCAACTCCCGCATCCCCGTCCTCGAATACTCCAGGACGGGCATTCTGGGTGATCCACTCCCGGAGAAGGAATATAGCGACAAAAGTCAGCACAATTATAGATGCGATAATCTGACCGGAGAAGATGTCCGACGAGATCGCTCGGTAGAGTGGATGAGAGAATAGAGATGGGGAGCCGGAAGGCTGAGCGTCCGTCGTGTTGGTAGACGTGGCGTTGACGGCGGGGCTATTGAGGACGGGGGCTGGGTAGAAATCGACATCGGGCGCGTCTCTCTTCACTGCGCTGATCCACCATGCACTGACGGGGGCATGAATAAGGGTAAGCGGTATAGGCGAAGAGGTGCTCACGCAGAATTGCCCAACGCAAAGTACATCCTCCAAGTCCATATCGTCGACCAAGGCAGTGCTGCAAGCCACACGGCCGCCACTAGAGCTGCGCGGAGACCGAACAAAATTGCGGAAACGATTTGACGAGAGAACTGGCGCATAACTAAAAGGATCGGTAACCTCTCAGGCATATCCTTTGAGTATACTACGAGTCGTGAATTGGTAGAGCTCTCAGCATAGAGTGTATAACATACCCTTGGTAAACGAATACGGATGCTTGCAAACATCGCACGTCTTCTTCTTGCTGTGTGCCAGCCATTCTGTCAAACTTGCGGGTGGTCAGCTCAGCGGCATGCCAGGGAAAGGATGAATCGACTCACCAGTCCTGGTGGATGTACCTGATGGTCCCGGAACATTTGCAAGGATAAAACAAGGGTTGTCCGGGTTCTGCGGGGGCGCTGCATATTCGGCAAGTGTCTGCAAGGATCGTTGTAGCGGCGGGAGAACGGAGGAGAGAACGAGGACGCACCTTGCTCACCTTGCTCTTCCTGCATGAGATTAGCTGCTTTCAGTGGTTTCCTGTTGAAACAGAGGGACAGCGATGTCGAATCGTTGCCGAAACCCTGATATGAGGAGGGTGGTAGGTGGAGAACGCGGGGGAGGATGGTGGAGGGGTCTGAGCCGGCGAGGCGCCTGCAGCACTTGGGTTGGGGTCGTGCGGTCATCCGGGCGCTTTCGCTCGGACCGCGACTTTGGAATGATTTGAATGCTTTCTCTCTTGCCCCGCAGAACACCTCTTATGCTTCTGCCACGAACACCTCGACTTCCACAGCTTCGTTTCCACCTCAGACCCAGTGTTATATACAGAGATATTCGACGCGGGCCGACGGGGATGGCCAACGAGCACACCGTCGCATCCTCAAAGCGGGTCTTTCCTCCATTATACGTCTCGTCAGGGGATGTTGCACAAGACAGGCTCGCCTTCTTTCATATATTGGAGCGGCTGAAGGTATGCCGTATGGCAACCCGCGTTTTGGTATGAGACGTGAACATCATCATCATATCCTGACAGACTCAGAAGAGGACCGGATGGGTCAACCACAAAGTAAGAGTGTCAGAATCCAACCTGTGTACTGCTTATCATGATCTCGCCGAGTAGGTACCTGGTCCGGAAAGGTACGCAGCTTGTATCAGTCAGCAAGTTCGAACCTCAGCTCACATAACTCTCGTTCAGCATTTCAGATCACATGTATCGCATGGCGATTTTCGCGATGTGTGCTTCGGATCCCAGTCTCGACCTCTCGAAGTAAGGCACTACTTGCAAAGATAAGCTACCCCTCAGCTCATCGAGACGTAGGTGCGTTATGATAGCCTTGGTGCATGATCTTGCAGAGGCGCAAGGTGAAGCCTACCCCCTGTGTGTTTGCTTGGGATTCTGACCCGAGTTAGTCGGAGACATTGCGCCTCGAGAAGGCATTCTGAAGGCTGAAAAACATCGGCTGGAAGCAGTACGTACCCGCACAAATCATTTCGCCTGATTTCCTTCCGACTCGAGGTGAACAGGAAGCAATGCATAACTTCGTCCACGAGATGTTACACGATAGCCCAGCCGCTCAGCGGATCCTGGATCTATGGAACGTATGACATCCCAAACATCAACGGTGTTGCCCGCATACTTAGCGTGGTGTTCAGGAATATGAACAGGGCGAAAGTAAAGAAGCACAGTTTGTCAAGGGTGAGGCCTTCTTCCTTTCCCTAACTTTTTCGACATTGAATTGTCCTCACAAACCAGATCTTGATCGATTCGAGATGGCCTCCCAAGGTAAGCGCGGCGTTTTGCATCATTTGGGGCAAACTCACCATTATCCAGCCTTCGAATATGAGAAGAACTATGGTATGCAAACATTGCAGCCATTCTTTGATAGCAGCTTGCCGCTCCTCAAACACCCAGAAGTTAAAGAGTGGGGTCAGGCGCTCTCCGCCGAAAGGGAACAGATGAAAAATGCTCGAGAAGAGGGAACGGGATCTGTACGACCACAACGAAAGGAAGTTTGAAAGCCGTTGTAATCTTCTTGGAATGAGACGTCGGTGTGTTCTCCTCCGGCTTATGTTGTGCTGTTTACACCAAAGGACGCGGCTGGACTGCTCAGCAGGTAACTTTTAGTCCTAGAAACGCTAGCCGGAGACAGCCGTTTGCTTACGGTCAACCGTCGACCCTTTATCCACCACCGATCGCGGGTTCCGCATACTTGGCCTTTCGCTGCCGAAAATAATGAACACCGATTTGGAACCTGTGGACCCAAAAGATGAGCTCGACTCGGGGTATATTTTTCTCGTTATGGATTCTTTTGTGCCATCGCATCCTGTGCGTGTTGGCCTTCCCATCCTGGCAGTTGACTGAACATCAGACATTGTCAAGTATTCCAGAATCCATATCGTCCGTCGATTGTATCTAGTTAGCATCTTGAGCCCCACACTGCACTCACAGACAAAACTTAACGGCGCATGGATTCAATCTGCATGTTCAGAACAGAATTAACGTGTCTGCATGCGCAAGGTACCTGTGGTTCTGTACGAGCTCACTCAAGCGTGCCTGAATCGTTTAGTTCATTCTGACCGCCCACACTTTTAAACACAACAGTTATAGTACTCACCTCCAGGTGTTGTCGATCGATCGCTTGCCTTGGATGAGATTGTACTAACTCGCGTCTTTCCTCTATACCGTATTAGTGCATCATGGTGCTTGGTGCCTCCCCTATGCATGTGCACTGCGCTTCCAGAACGGCCGGTGCATAATCCGGCTCATACGGTCACTACTTATTGCAACCGATGCAGTCACGTCAAACTCTTAGCTGGGGTGGTCACGGAACAATTACGGGAGCATCGTGAATGCATGCTTGAAACTCCGGTATGAGTCAGCGGGGGGGGGGGTGTTCATTGGTAGATTGATATTGAAACAATTGAACATAAGTGCCACAGGAGGTAGGATTTGCCACCGGTCTCCCGGGATCCTCTCGGCATACTACTTATACACAGTCTGCATATCCTCCACATTCGGAAGCTGTCGAGAGGGACGATATCAGGAACACAGAGCCAGGAGGTAAATTGGCAAAGGTAATGATTTACTCACATACATGTCTCGGTAGATCCAATTGAGGCAGAGTATTCAGGTCGCAAGCCTCAGGCCCCGGGGATGATAGATGCCGAAGCCTTGACGTATTTCACTGGGCCTGCGACAGCCACGAAGTATCCTGGGCGACCATCTCCAAGCGCTGGATCAGTCCCGAACAAGGGCAAGTACGGGAAGCCAAGCTCGAACGGCGCAGCATCTTCCAGGAATTTCATCTGTTCCTTGGTGAGGACAATGTCAAGGCCCTGAAACAACCGAGGTATACAGATTTTAAGTCATACGTTGCAGCCGATGACACCCTGAATTGATCACCGACCTTGATGACTTCCTCCAATTGTTGGGGATTGCGGCCACCGACAATGGGGAAGACGTATGGGGACTTATTCATCGCCCACGCAACTGCAATCGAGCCCAACGTGGCCCCGCTACCCACCTCCTCCGCTACCTTCTCCAGGGCCGCGCTGACGCTCTTCTCCTCGGCGGTCTGCGGCATATTGAATCGCACCGCGGACCGGTTCTTGATCTCGGCCTCGGTCTTGAACTTGCCCTGCGGATGCTCAAAGTCAACGTCGCCCAATTGGATGGAGGTCAGAAATTGGCACGCGTAGAAGCACATAAGTAATACAAGAAAATATCACCAGGTACTTATCGCCGCGTGCGTACCTGAGCCAGTGTCCGATTGATGCACGCACCTGTCCAAGGACGCCCCAAGGCGCAATGCCCATCCCCTCTGCGCGACACATGGGTAGAATTTCTCGCTCGAGGTCGCGGGTCGTCAGGCTCCATAATCCCTGATCTGGGATCCCGATGAAAGTGGACCGAGTCAACGAGGAAGATTAAATCGCCATGCGAGAGTTTAACACTTACAGACTACGAACTGCGCCATCCCGTGTGCCCGAGCATACTCGTTTGCTTTGACCACTAACCAGGCTATGATAGAAGGTAAGAATTGAACGGTGAACGTGAGCCGAGGTTTGAAACTGGTCATTTGTGGGAACTCGTACCAGGGGTGTCCGAAATTCCTAGATATAGGACCTTGTTTGCCTTGACAAGTGAGTCCAAAGCCTGCATGACCTCTGGAATCGAAGTCGAATAATCCCATCTGTGGAATGGCTTGTCGTCTCTCCCCAAATACACATGGCAATGATCGAATATGTACATACAGGTGCAGGTACAGCAAGTCGATGTAGCTGGTCTGCAGCTTAATAAGGCTGTCTTCCACCTGGATTCCAGAGAACCACGTCAATGCTCGTCAATGTCGCAGTAGTACTAGTCCCTTTCGGGAAGGAATATAATATTACCGAGAGAACGAGACTTTTCCGATGATTCCCCTGGTAGTTGACCTAGAACAGTCACTTCATAGTCAGCTTGCCTATCGGGAAGCATTCCTTTATACACACCTTCAATTTAACATCTGCGTCGTCGTTCTTGTATCCGATGGTATACTTCGTAGCAATTACCAGTTGGTCCCGAATCCCTCGGGCTTTCGCCCATGCGCCGAGCAACTTCTCGCTCTACCATCGACGTAGTATGTATATCTGCATGTTGAAGTTCGAAACTTCGTACTACGCGTACCTCTTGGCTTTGATAACTGTTCGCGGTGTCGATGAAGTTTCCACCATTCTCCCAGAAGGTGTCAAGAAACTAAGGCATTCCGTTCTTCGGCATCAACACGTAAAGACAACTGCCTCCATGCCTGGACGCACCTTGAATGCCTCCTCCTCAGTCGTTCCTTCAAATGGGACAAATTAACACGATGGCATGCACTTTTGGTAGGGAATCGTACCACCGGCCATAGTTTCCGCCCAAGCCTGTCCGAGTGACATCGCTCCAAGACATAGTGGCGACACACGCACTGTGATCAAAACGTAATACCGTAAACAAGGTCTCTGGGTGTCGATTAAGTAACTGGGCACTAGGAGGAATGCATACCACCGGCTGACGGCGCCAGGAGCTACAGGACACGATGCCATTTGATCAGCATGGCTTGCGAGTAAGCAGCCTTTTTGCAAAAACAGTCCACGCACTCTGTAGCGACCCAGCTCCGTTCCGGACTGTGAAGACGGAAGAGGGGGGAGAATTCGCGACATGGAGAGAGGGTAACGTTGCTTCTAGGGTTTACACCAGCTCTTTATCGTGAGTCGACAGGTGCAAAATCTCCTTGTCAACGCCGAAGACCCTCTGAGCATTCCATGTTCCTTCCAAAGATGTTTACTTACGTGCACTTGCGCCGATGAATACTGGCTATGACATGAGGGTCGCACGGTGGTGGGAGCCGCATTACTTGAATCCAAAGCCCTAGCGCGATTACTGGTCAGCTTGGTTTGATAAACGGGCGCCGACTCTTCGCCCAGTGCACGCAGATCGCACACTCACCAGTTCATGTTGTGCCGCTGTATTTTCGTTGTTATGCTGAGAAACATATGGACGCTAACGCGCCACCAAGGCTTGGTTGACGGGCTACAAAGCTCAAGCACTTAGCAGCTGCGCATGGTAGGCACAAAGCAAGCTGGAGTTAGGTACTGACACGAGACTTGCGTCCACTGTCGTTGATCGAGAATCGCCGCAATCTCGCGTACGATGATTTGATTAGCGGCAGGGAGTGATCTAGGGTCGAACTTCACAGTGTTGAGTACTCAACACCATCGAATGTCCTTCGACTGATCGGGGAAACAGCGTGCTGTGGAGTGCATGAATCGATGGCTGAACCAGCTCACGACTTCAAGCAGGTTATCGCGTGGCGACCCTGACATGATTTCACAAGCAACTAGTTCCTTCATCATCATGATCGTAACATCCCAGGGAATGATCGTGGAAAGAACTCACTACGCCGTGACTACTTATGGACCATATCCTCCGTGCAAGAAGTTCTTGTCCTGGTTTCAAGAAGCTCGGGGTCCTGTCCGGATCCCACTCCGTGTCATCTTGGGCGTAAAAAGTGAGGCTGAACTTTGTATATGCAGATGCCCGACCGAACCTAGTCCAGCACCGTCTCTGATTTCTTTCCAACGGAGTAAGTACCCAGCACGACGGATTTTATCCATGTGGGGGATCCGAAAATGCGTATTTATTTTCATCGTTCACAATGGGAGTTGATCTGCCGGGCTCCAGCAATAGTAATGTCCTAACTCGAAACAGCCACTTCACCTTTTGCGCCTGCGGCACTGATACCATCGCATCGGTCAAACATTGTCATAAGCACTTAAGTAGCATCCAAGGAAGCGCACCCGCAAGCCTGGCGCGCGCGCATTCGACATTGTGCTCATGCCTATTTAAGTCGGATAGGTGATCGGAAGGGCGGTCTTGTCTTCCGACGCCCGACCGGCGACGAGGTGCTGTCATCGACGCCAGTCCCCCTCGACCTGTCTGATGGATGGGACTTCGGGTGCCTTCTACTTACCGAACACCATCCAAGTATACCGGCGCTGGGGCCCCGACCAGGAAAGAGGGTATAAATGAGGAGAAATCCTCGCCCAACGTACCTGTCTCCCCTTCTGTCTCCTAAGTCTTTCTCCCCTTGCCAGCGTCGTTCTCGCCATGTTTCCAAGTCCTTCTTTGCCATTCTCCCTGTCCATCCTCGATGTCGCATTGCTATCTGTGGTGGCATTGAGTTTCGGCATACACCGCCTATTCCGTGTCCCCCATCACCTCCAACACATCCCCACTGTGCCATTATGGCCTCTCTTGAAGAGTTATCTCTCCGGGGAGTGTGAAGAGCAGCGGGTGAAGCGCCTGGTCCTCCCATTTGCAAGAGAGAAGCAGACACATGTCGTCCTCCTTTACTGCCTAGGAGATTGGATGGCGCAGGTCCTCGAACCTACGGTGAGTGACTCTGTCGTGCGTTGCGTGAAGAACCGTTTGCTTACCGGATCTTCGACGCTTCAGATTGGGAAGGAGATGCTCGAGAACCCTGCCGTGAGGAAGCAACCGCAGCCAGACGGCATGCTGCTCTGGAGGCTCACCGGGCGCAATAACGTCTTCATGTCCGATGGTGAGATGTGGAAGCGGCAGTCAAGAATCATGCGCGATGCGCTCCGCCAGGCGACCCCTATTGACGTCTTCACGACACTCGCCCGAACAACTTTCTCTCTCATAGGCGACGGCGGCCGCGTCCCATGGAGCGACTACACGAACCGCTATACCCTCGACGCTGTCGGCACGACTGTCATTGGTTACGACTTCGAGGCCCTCGCGAAGCCCGATGGCAACTTTGTTCGCCGGTACCACGAAGTGATGTCCGCGATTGCCAACCCCGCGTATGTCGCCATCCCCTCTCTCGAACGCTGGCTCCCTCGCTGGGGTGTCCGCACGATGATCGACAATTTCGTCAACGACTTCTGCAAGATCCTTCAGGAGAAGCGCGAAAAGCCAGGCAACGACGTCATTACGTACATGTTCCAGACACCTGGTATGACGGACGTCGAATACCGCGACAACTCCATTGTGACTTTCATCGGCGGCCATGTGAGTCCGATTCATTTTCGGTTCCGTGTCTGTGAAGCACATCAGCGTATAGTTCTAATGCATGTTATAGGACACGACCGCAGGTGCGCTCGCGTCAACGGTGTACTTCCTTGCTCGGTTCCCGGAGATCCAGGTCAAACTCCGTGAGGAGGTCCTGAGCGTGTTGGGCGATGAGGACCCCCGAATGGACCACTACGCCAACACCCCCCATCTGAACGCCGTCATCCGCGAGGCCATGCGCTACAACACCCCAACGAACGTCACCGTCCCCCGGATCGCCGACGTTCCCGTGCGGGTCGGCGGGTATATGATCCCTGCCGGGACTGCCATGGCGCTGAACATGTGCGCCGCGCACCACAACGAGGCCGTCTGGCGTGCCCCCGCCGTCTTCGACCCGGAGCGCTTCCTCAAGGACGTTGAGGCGGAGTCGGTCAGCAACTGGGTCTCGTTCGGGCGCGGGCCACGCCAGTGCCCAGCGAAAAACTTCTCGCTGTACGAGCAGCGCGTGCTGATCAGCATGCTCCTGCGGGAGTACCAGTGGACGCTGCCCGACGACTCGCCACACCGCGACTTCCTCAAGAACGGCTTCTCGGCGTTCGCGCTGAGCCTCCCGGACAACGTCGAGATCGACTTCGTCCGGATCACGCCCAACCCCACATTCACGCCCCTCTGACATTTTGGACACGAACAACGAGTCTTGTAACAACGTCTTACCATGCTTCGCCACGACCCCGACACGCCGCTGTTGTACTTATAAATGTTGTCTT
>VJXU01002288.1:0-12786 GCA_008694245.1 Ganoderma sp. BRIUMSc | reverse complement strand
CGGCCGAGGACGAGGTGCTGTACCACCGCTTCCCGCAGGGACGCGTCGTGCAGACGGTCGCGGCGGTCATCCCGGAGCTCTTCTGGCACATACGGGTGCGAGAGGAGGACGAGGAGGACGAGGCCGCTGAAGACTCGGAGGAGAGCGATCGAGAATGGGGAGAATGGGACGTTGGGAGCGAGGAGAGTGGGGACGGGGAGAGGTCTGTCGGCTCAGACTGGACGAGCGACGACTCTGGGTCTGAGGAAGAAGGCAGCAGCGACTCGCACCAGGATGAGCGCAATTCCGCAATCAAAGAGAACACTGAAGAGACGGATGACTCGGAGGGTGGGTTGCACAGTCATATGGATCTGCCTGAGGAGCCGGAGCTGGAGCAAGCACGGAAGGAGGATGGCATGTTGGGAGACGGGAGGCTGGACTGCAGGCAGCTTGAAGCAGCCGCTGCGCTGGCTTCGAGAGCGGAGTTTTCTGTCATACAACTCGATCGCGCAACCATCCTGGCCGCGTTTCGGCGCGGTACACACCAGACGCCTTACAGTCACCTCGACCTCTGGGATCATCACTAGGGCTACATGACGACATACGATTAGACTTCGGTCACACCGTTCTTGTCCCTCCAAGCTATATACGTTTGTACAACTTCAGGAGTGACCTGTTTCTTGATATTCCGTGCGGCTTCGGAAAACGCCGCCTGGGACACCTGAGCACAAAGTCAGCTCAATCAACAATGGCCAACTAGCACAACGCAGCGAGTACTCACGAACGGTGCGTTGATGTCTGCCTTCATAGTCAGGAGCGCGGCCTCCTGGCACAATGCCACCATCTCCGCACCGGAGCAACCTTCGGTCTATGCGCAAGTGGATTAGTGTCGAGAAGTCTCCGAAGGGAAGGAGCTAAAGATGGACGGACCATGCGTGCAATCTGCTCTAGATCCAATCCGGCCTCGATACTCATCTTCTGAGTGCGGATTCGCAGGATCTCAATGCGTCCTTCCAGGTCGGGCGGTCCAACATAAAGAATGCGGTCCAGCCGTCCAGGCCGCATCAATGCCGAATCCTAACTCAGAATAAGCACTATGGAAGAGCGTGGAAATACTCTGATCTAGACGGCTTGAAGCAGCTGCAGAGCAGACTTTGGTGCCAGAGTCCCCTGTGGAGCAGCTGGATCGCGACGCGCGTTACCATTCTGGCTGCGTTTCAGGGTAGCATTAGTCGGCGTACGTGCTACGGTCACCTATATCTCCAGGATCATTCACAGGACTACATGGTGACATACTATTAGGCTTCGGTCACGCCGTTCTTGTCCCTCCACGCTTTATACATTTGTACGACTTCAGGAGTGATTTGTTTCTTGATGCTCCGTTCGGCTTTGAATAATGCCGCTTGAGGTACCGGTACCTGAGCGCAAATTCGACGGTTTCATCAACCATAACCATAACCCAGCGGACTGCAGCAAGTACGTACTCACGAACGGCGCGTTGATGTCCGCCTTCATAGTCGAGAGTGCGGCTCCTGGCCGAAGAGATCGTTACTAACTGCGTGGTGACGATCATCACTCTACGCAGGTGCATCTCCGCAGAAGATCACGCCATGGATACCGGTACCGAGAAGTAGAGGGCTTGTCGGACAGTACGCTTTGAAGGGACCTTTCGAGGCCCCGGTCGGCACTTTTGTCTAGAAGGCCGGAGAGAGGATCTGAAAGACAAGCGATCGGCATACATGGGTCTGAAAACACGCAACTTGGGAGGGAACATCTAAGACTTGACCTCCGACTAGGCTTGTGAATCGACAAAGCATCCCACCATGGGAAGGAGTTTGGGAGTGGGTCATGGAAACGGCACAAGTACATTGCAGGGGTAGACAGGAGCACACACAAAATATATTAGAAAGGTATTCGCGACGTACTTCGTAGAAGACCCTCGCCCACAAACACTCGAAGTCCCACTGAGCGTATGTTTTCTCTGGATCGCAACGCGTCCTTGCAGCAGTCCCTGACGTGTCGTAACCTGTGCTGCCCAGCTGGACAACACAGACCAAGAGAGAGTTGGTGTACCAGGGGAATGAGGCACCGCGAGCGAGGAAGACAGCGATCAGCGAGCCAATTTGACCTGGACGTGGAGAAGAAAATGGGCGGCCGCGTCACGCCTGCTTGAAGGCGGCTTGTGACGCTCGTGACCGGGTTTGTCCGAGGGGGCCTCTCCGGCGGAACTCGGACCGATGGGCTGCATTGCGCTTCATTCCGAGTCCTCGACGTGGACGACGAGCTGCAGTCGATTCACCTCGCCTTACCCCTTCATGGACGCTTAGAGACCGAATAGCCTTTGTTTGAACATATTCTGCCTCTGGGAGCACCTCTGTTGAGTCTCGGTGATTTCGCGCTGGACTAGGCGACTCCCTGTCTGACTGCGGCACCTGCCTGCCTGAGCTAGCGGCGAAGTTACTCACCCCCTCCCAGATTCGGAAACTTCCTCAAAAGTATCTCACTTGTCGCTCGCCGTCGGCAGCTTCTGCGGATGGCTATAGCAGGGCATTATCTCCTTGCTGTTCCGCTGCAGGGAACCGGACAAGCCTCCTGCCTCGTGGCGCTTTGAGAGCCTTTGTATGCACCGCTCAAGAATTCTGGTGATCCGTCGTCTTTGTCCTGCTCTCCCACTATAAATCCTCCTCCGATCTCCGTCTCACGCTCCTCACTTGCCCTCTTCCCATATCTTGTCGTCTCGACTCGCGTTCACAGACCGAGCCACTCCTACCAGCACTGTGATGCATTCCAACATCGACTGCGCGATCGCCTTCGTGATCGAGCGCGGGCAGCAACTCAGCGTCCCCAACGTCTTCTCCGCCTACCTCCAGACCCTCATCGCCCCGACCTCCTACGCCGATGATGACTATCCCTTCGAGACGGACGACGCGATCGCCCGCGCCGCCCTAGTCACATTCGAGCGTGCCATGGACAAGTATCCGATGCCCGCCTTGAAGGCCAAGAAATCGACGAGCAAACTCCCCGCAGAGACGACAAAGACAGGAGGGATGCCATTAGCAGGCAGGGGCAGGGCGAAGAAGTACTCGGCGGAGGTCGCACAGCTGCGGTGGGAGTACCAGCAGGCGGTATTGCGCGCGACGGCAGACGGCGAGTACCAGGGCTGCTCGTGTATGTCGTGCGCGAGCCTGTCGGCGATGCGCGATCGCATACCCATGTCGGAGGGTGAGGAAGGCGAAGGGGATCAGATGGTCGAGCCTGTCCGTGTGCGGCGTCGTCGTGCGTCCCGTCCTCTCCCTCTCTGTTCTTTGCCGTTGTTGATCACGATTATCGCACTTGCAATCTTTCAGGCAAGGCGAAGAAGCAGTCGAGGAAGAAGACGCCGTCGGCGCGGGCGATGCCTTTCGACCCTTATGCGCCATCGACCAGTGCTGTCGCGCTATAGCCTCGCCGATAAGTCCCCTAATCGCGTTTCCCTATCCTATTCCATGCGTTTTCGTTCTTCTATGTTTGCATGCACCGTGATATCCCCTCTGTATCCGTACCCATCGTTGTTTTTTGTATTCGTTGCTCTAGTGCCACAGTTTACAGTACTCGCGACTTGTTGTGTGTTCTCGTTCGCTTTCTCATGACACCGTTTTCGCACCACACACCCTCTCCGTGCGTATCTTGCTTCTGTCGTCAAAATGGCACCCATTTCTCCCACATCCTCCATCGCGCAGCTACCAATGGGTGAACCCCAGGTCCCTTCGCCAGTGGATTCGCCATGTCAAGCTCCGCCTGCCTTGGACGCGATCCTGATGCTGCGAGAGGGAAGGGGATAAGGTGGTCGAGTCCGTCCGCCTGCGCTGCGCCGTCGCAGTGCGTCCTGTCCTCTCTCCCTATCTGCTCTTCACGGTTACTGATTACGATTATCGCACATGCAATTTTCAGGCAAGGCGAGGAAGCAGTCGAGGAAGAAGATGCCGTCGGCGCGGACAATTCCTTTCGACCCATGTGCGCCCTCGATCAGTGCTGTCACCCATCCTTGTTCTTGCCCCAGTGCCACAGTTGCACTGTACTCGCGACCTGTTGTATGTTGTATACTTTCGTTTCGCTATCCCATGACGCCGTTTTCATACCATAAACCCCTCTCTGTGCGTATCCGAGTCCAAGTCGTTCCTCTCGGACATCCGCCTCATTCCATCGCGCGGTCATTCCGGATCCCGGTACACGTTCTCCTCAATGGTGCGACCTCGTTGCTACATTTCTTCGTCCCGAGTCATGTTCTCCGGCTTAGTCGGCTTCGCCGATGCCTTCATCTCCTCGCCGGACGTCATTCCTGGCTCTGCCTCCGTCTCTCTCCCTCTTTCTCTGTCTCTTTCCGACTCTCTCTGTCTCGCTCTCTCTTAGTGACCAGCACGTTTCTGCTAGTCTTATGCCTGGCGTTGCCCCTTCTGTTGGCTGATAAGTGCCTAGACAGTTGAAATCCGGACTTTCCTCTTGGTGGTAAACAGGCTCTTGTCTCTTTCGGGAGATTGTCCCCTCGATCCTAGGTTCGTACCAAACCTCTCCCACGCGAACGTGACGGCACGCGGGACGGTTTTGGTATGAGACTACTCCCGATCCTCATTCTCCCGTCGCACCCCTCGCTGTCTCACTTCGTCAATATTGCCCGCGGTGTTCGGTCCTCTCACTTCTGCGACGCTTCACCTATTCTCAACTTTGACGCCCCCAACCCTCCCTCTCCCGTAGCTCACGCGCTCCACGCGTGCGGGGCTAGTCCCTAGGACACGCCCAACATCCTAGCTCATCATCATCGCTCTACTCCTTTCCCCACTCCAATGCTGTCTGCCATCACCTCACTCTCCTAACCCTGCGGCACCTTTGTCTACGCGATGACCTGTCCCAGTGGAAGGTCTCGGCACACGCTGTATCGTGTCCTTTCGGCGATCGCTATGCGTTTTTTTTCTCGTCGCTGGTCTACCCGAGCACCCTCACCGTCAACTGCGACGGCGCATCCCTGCGTCCCATCTCATTCTAAGTTACCTCAGCATCAATCCCTCCATATCCACCATTTGTTCGGTCACGCATCGACTCGCCCCGAGCGTCCTTTCTAGTCACGCTTCTATGCGAGGAGTTTTTCCTCCGCCGTCTGGCGGACTTACTGTTTTCATTCCTCCGGATCGATGAGGCATTCTCGTTATCAGTAGCGTGGCAGGCGGAGTGACATCACCCCATGCTCGTCCTCATCCTCGCCCGTTCGCGCTGCCATCCGAACACAGAACATGCGCAACCCAGCGATAAGTACCTCCTCATCCGTATCGCCCCCACCTCTCCCTCTTTTCCCCCTCTATAGTCCTGCTCAGCCAGCGCCATGCCCCGCTCCTCCAGCAAGAGCAAGACGCTCCCCCCGCTCCCGATCGTCGCCGCGCACGTAGGGACCGGCGCGTCCTCCTCCAGCGCAGCCCTTCATGGACCTGGATCCAGCAACACCAACGGCGCGTCCTCCAGCACAGCCCTCCTCCCACATGGATCTGGAGCCAGCAATAGCGTTGACAACAACGCGCCCGAGAACCCCGACTCAGCCGCGAGCGCGCGCAGGCGGTCGTACGCGTGCATCCGCACGACGGTCACTCTCGTCGTCTTCGGCGCGTACCTCGTCTGGACGTGGTCCTGGCACCGCGAGCACGGCTTCGAGGGCATCCCCTGGCTCGGTCTCGGCGACTTTCGTACCCATACGCCTTAGATGCGAACGGGGACAGGGGTGGGGACGGGGACGGGGGCAGAGGCGCAGGTGGGGCTCGAGGGGTAACGGAGCTGGGTGTGCGGGAGGAGATACAGGCGAAGTGGGGCCAGTACGCACCATACAGGTGGTGGGGACGTATGCGGGCCCCCCGCGGGGTGTGTCGTGTCACCCAGGTGGGTAACGGCTCGGTTTTGGTCTACAAGTGCTAGATGCCATGGGGCGGCACGTGGGGAACGCGCGCGATGGAGGTGGTGCGGTCTGGGGTCGTTCACTGTTACTCGGTTCTCGCTAAGCGTGTCGCGCGAGCAGCAGCCAGAGACACGCTGCTGGGACCACTGAGCATGAGATCCCATGAATAGGGACCGAGTGAAGGTGTATTCAGCGCGGTTCCGGTACGCATTTCACCTGCACCCACCACCATGCCTCGCCCGTGCTGACACTCATACTTTGTCTCTCCGCAGCCGTGGCGCCCAGATCAATATAGTGGGTCGATTCTGCTTACACGCTTCCTTCGTGTCCCGGGTGCACTTACCGCGTGGCTCCAGCTCCAGCGCCACGGCGCGCGATGTCCGAACCACAGGGAAGGCGAGCAGTACGCTGGAGCAGTCCGATGCCTCAGGTCCGCGAAGGAATACAAGCACATGCGCCTCCAGTTCTCCAAGAACTATGTACCAGTACGACCTCCAAGCGGACAATCTCACGCCGTTCGGCGCAGCGCAGTGCGTCACAGGTTCCTCCTGTCTTCCATGTGTGTGTTGGGTCTCATCGCATGTGCATTGTTGACAGGACGTACGAGTCGGAGCAGCTCGCCTTCGAGCGGTTCCGCCACCTCGTAGATGACGACAATATACCGTTCGTCTGCGCGTCGGGCACGTCGAGAAGTCGGGTGCGTCTCCCTACTCCCCTCGGCTCTAACTCTATTCTCCACTTCGCTCACGCTGGACCCGCTAAACGCTCGCAGGTACGGCAACGCCCTCGCGGTGGTGCAGGGCATCGGGTATGTCAACGAGCTGCTCGCGTGGCTGACGGGCATGCCCGTACGCGACCACACGACGTACAACGCGGCGTTCGCGTTCCGGCTGGGGCACACGCTCTACGCAGCCTTCACGCACGAGAACTTGATGGTGCCCGTGTTCGCCGCTGTCGAGGTCTTCAACGCCTTGGGCCCACCGCACCCGGGCGTCCACCCCAGGTACCGCTCGCACATGGGTGCTGGGCACGGGCGCTCTGCCGAGGAGGGAGAGGAGGGGCAGCGGTGGATCGCGTCGCAGATGGTGCCGTTCTCGGCGCGGATGGTGACGGAGCGGCTGGCGTGCGAGCGGATGACAGTGGGGAGGTGGGGGGGTATGTACGCATATTGATGACCGACGCGGTGCAGCCGCTCGGGTTCTGTGGTCCTGGGGAGCGAGAAATGTGTAGGTTAAGGACTTTGAGCGGTGTTACAATTAACTGGTGCAGGGATGCGCGGCCACTGGTCATTGCGCTGTAGTGCGGGAGGGAGACATGTCTCTCTTCCCGCTGTTGCCG
Source organism: Ganoderma sp. BRIUMSc (assembly GCA_008694245.1). Classification (NCBI taxonomy): domain Eukaryota; kingdom Fungi; phylum Basidiomycota; class Agaricomycetes; order Polyporales; family Polyporaceae; genus Ganoderma; species Ganoderma sp. BRIUMSc. The sequence goes on along the minus strand of VJXU01002288.1, from coordinate 5,555 downwards.
GTGTTAATGTCCAGTGAAGGCTTTCTTGTATCAGTGTACGCACTGTGCAGGTGGGGACTCAAATCGAGCACAAGCCAAGACTCCTCTGTACGATTGACAAGCTAGAGACGTGTTAGCCGTCAAGTAATGGTCCCGTATCATCTAATGACACAGCTTTGTGCAGAGTATATACGAGTAGCGAGACACCCAGGTATTGTCATAGTCGTACTATGCTCGCTACAATGTCATCCTCCAGGCCTCCTCCCTCCTCCTTCTCCTCGCCTCGAACCTGGAGATGGACCGGGCCGTCGGCACGGTCCTCATGTTTGAGCGCTTATTGCTCCACGCTGTCCCGTTTCCGGCGTCTGAACGTCTTCAACGTGTTGTGCAACCATGGCCGCCACCGCCCAAGCCTCCCCTGCCCCTCCCGCTTCTCCTGCACTCGAACCCGAGATTGATTATTCGAAGATACCTGACTGGCTGCTTACCAATCCTGAGCTTCGCAAGCGGGAAATCACGCTATACAGGCCATTGAAACCGGTAGGCACTCCCGCACCCGCGTATTTATCATGCTCATACCAGACCGATGTAGTTCACAGTATATAGGACCTATTGGAACCAGGACACTCCCGGATATGTTGTCAAGGCACTCAATCCCTCCAGGCAGGAGATACCCATGTACGACCTCTTCGACCAACTCTCAGGTTCTCCGATCAATCAGCACACAATCCCCCACGAGATCGTTCGTTGTGACCGTCCCTTGTTGATCATGCCCTTTGTGGGCGAAGCATTGGATATCTGCTCCCGCACAACGAGCTCTGTCCTCGCTGTCTTCGACCAGATTCTCGAGGTCTGTGATGCTCGCTATTTCGGGTTTCCCTAGGCTGACGCCACACTTTCAGGCTGTCGAGCACCTCCATCGCTTGCGTATCTCCCATGGGGTACGCTCCTTTTAATCTCTATAACTGCATTTGTCGCACTTATCCTCGCTTTTATAGGATATCTTCTATCACAATGTCGTTGCGGCAACAGCGGAGGACGCCAGACTCGATGCCCGACTGACTGCGGGGCGCGTGTACCTCATCGATTTTGAGTCGTGCCAGCAGTTCGAGCACGGCCCTGGTGTTCAGACTGCCGTGCAGTTGCCGAATACCCAAGTCCGTCCGCCACTGGACATGAAGAGCTTCGATCCGTTCTCCTGGGACGTCTACTGTCTAGGAAGGACGCTCCAGTTTATGTTCGAGGTAAGATTGCTTGGAGCATGTAACAGGGGTTGCTACTGATTTGCGAGTTTATCTTCTGTCTACAGGCTAAGTTCCTCCATGCGCCTGAGGAGGGCTTGCCTTGGATACCCAGGCTGTGCGTCAGATGGCTGAAAGGAAATGAGCGCGGGTGTATGTCCGTGTGTCGGTGTCGTCCGACGGTCACCCAGGCACGCCAGATACTTGCGCTGGTCCGACGGTTTGTTCGCGTGGGTGAGCTCTTCGTCGCCATCGTTACGTACCCGATCACGCTTTTCAAATCTCCCCGGGAAAATCGTCGTAACTACTAGACGAAGCTGTAATACACGTCATTCATTTGTACGGCGACATATAGTACAGAGAGTGCACTGATCAAGACAGACAGCTGGCGAATATATCTTGACGCCAAGGATACAACTACACGCGGTCAGCTTAGCTCCATGGAGCGTGACTGTCTGTAAGGTCACGTAGTCAGTCCGCGAACCGTGAGGCCGGGAGTCATCGCTACGTACCTCTTCAGAGCATCGGAGGAAGTTGTGCTTTCTCCTCTTCCGTAAAGGACAGTGGGTTTTCGACTAGCTTTTCCAGGCAGCGTTTGTACGCAGTCCGGTTCGCCTCGAGCCCGCCTTGAACCTTGTCGTCTATCGGATCCTTCACATATATCACCATACGCTCCCTCGGTGGCGACAGGGAACCCAAGCTGATCTCATACGAGATGTTCTTCGGTTCGGCTTCGGAGTACTGCCTCTTGTTCACCGTCAGCGTCACCGCGCCTTGTAAATAAGGCCATGTTCGCGTTTCCGCTTGTCCTTTCATCGAAAAGAAATCGAGAGTCGCTTTATCGGCGGCTGTCTTCAGGTGCTCAAGTGCAGAGGCGCGATCGGCCATGGTTCTGAAAAACCATGGAGACGTGTCAGTCTGTGTAAGATAGGGACGGCGAAGGAGTCACGGGAGGGCGCACCGGGGGAGGTAGGGGAGGAAGTACTTACTGATAGTACTATGAGGGTGGGGATGGTGTTCGGGAACGCGCCTGCCCACCCCCTACTTATACACGGGGCCCGGGCCCCCCCTCGTCTCAAATAGGTGAATCACGAGTGAGTCAAGGTACGTTTTCGTTTTAGCATTCTAGTCGGGGTTACAGGGTATATGATGTGCCTCAGATCCCGGCCCCAAGTTCCCTTAACCCGCTGTGTCTCAAACCCCATTCCGAACCAAGCAGGGTTGTCAATTTCCGGGGGATCTTCTCGATTCCAGAGCCAGCCTGAGCTGAAATCAAAAACTGCCGTGAGTGCGACGTCAACATCGGCTCATCCCGAAACAGCTGCCGCGTATGACGAAGACGTCGAGCTGATTATTCCGGGATTTCCAGCTCTCCAGGACCCAAATATCCCAAAACGTAGACAAAAAGACGTCGGTTTTTGGAGCTCGGTTTGATGGGCGGCGTGCGGAGTTGACTTGAGGCTTCATGAGTTCTTGCTCGCTTTTTGGTCATTTGGGAGCAAAGTTGGCGAGTACGTCCGACAGTCTCCAAGGGAAACGTCGTCCAGCGGACGCGTTTTGCCAGAAGGAAAACCGTTGACTCATGCGTAGATAATATTTTGGGCTAGAGCTTACAACAAAAGGCATGGCGTACGATCGTTCGGGATCCCGTGATGATAAGTCAGCGGATAACAATCTCGAGGCTCTCAGGCCTGCCTGTCACAGCGCTCGACGAGTCTACAGCTTGATCTGAATCAAATTGAGTATGTACTCCAGTATGCGGGCGATACTTACATGGCGGCCATATCGAAGCACTTGTGGGCACCTGCATGATCAATTCGGTTGGCCATCCGCTCGACGAAGCAAGGGCTCAAGCTGGCCGTCTTCTACATCGAATCTCATTGGTCCATTTGGCTCAAGTGAACCTCGGGCTTGGCGTTCGCGTCTGCCAAATAGTGTCCTAGGATCCAGAACCCTGAGCCTCCTTCCAAATTGACCAGACGCTGTACATGGCTCAGCTTTCGAGCAACTTGAGCCGGGGCAAGTTCACTTTATTGAGTAAGGGTGAGTACGTTGACAGTGCCGTTCAAGGTCGGGTGCCACAGTCCGGGTCTCCACGTTATCTACCCCCAGCTGATCGCGTCCAGCCATCCGCCAAATTATTAGGTGCAAGGAGATGGCGGGGATATACATGTTGTTCATGGAATCATGCCGGAAGAGTTCTGGGACTTTGAGTACCATGGCGATGTCGAGAAGTATTTCAAGGTCGAGTACGTCTTCCCTACCCCTCCCCTTAGCACTGGCTCTATTCTCCACTTCGCTCACGCTCACGCTGAATCCGCAGCACGCAGTAGCTGGAGGCGGTGCAGGGCGTCGGGTACGTCAACGAGCGGACTTCACGCACGAGAACTTGGGAATGGTGCCCATCCTCACCGCGCTCGGGTTCTTCAACGTCTTGCGCTCCGAGTCATTCGACCTGCGCGTCCGCCCGGGGTACCTCTCGCACTTGCGCTCTTGACACTGGAATGGAGAGAGTGGGAAGGAGGGAGAGGAGGAGGGGCAGTGGTGGATCACGTCGCAGATGGTCCCATTCTCGGTGCGGATGGTCACGGAGCGGGTGTGCTGTGCGAACGGGATGCCAATGGAGAGGGTGGGGAGTTCATACGCATATTGAAGCTGATGAACGACGGGGTGCAGCCGCTCGGGTTCTGCGGGGATATAGACGGGGAGATATGTAAGTTGGAGGACTGTGCGGAGAGCCAAGGGTACTAAGCGCGAAGGTACTCGAATCGAGCACAAGCCAAGGCTCCTCCGTCCGATTGACAAGCTATGGACGTGTTAGTTGTCAAGTAATGGTGCCGTACCATTGAATGACACAGCCTTGGGAAGAGCATGTACAAGTAGCGAGACACCCAACGTGTTGTCGCCCTGTTGTCCCCTCGAACTGGGCCGTCGGCAAAGTCCTCGTACTTGAGCGCTTATTGTTTTGCAACGCCCCGTTTCCAGTGCTTCGGTGTCTTCAACATTTCCTGCAACTTGAACCATGGCCGCCACCGCTTCAGCTTCCCCCCTCCCTCCCGCTTCGCCCGATATACAGCCAGAAATAGACATGTGGAAGATACCTGACTGGCTTCTCACCCATCCCAAGCTTCATAAGCGGGGAATCACTCTACACAGGCCATTGCAACCGGTAAACACTACTCCTGCACGCAAGTATTCACCACGCTCACATTGGACCGGTGTAGTTTACAGTATACAGGACCGATTGGAGCCAGGAGGGTCCAGTACATGTTGTCAAGGCACTCAATCCCTCCAGGCAGGAGATACCCATGTACGACCTCTTCGACCAACTCTCGGGTTCTCTGATCAGTAATCACACCATCCCCCACGAAATCGTTCGCTGTGACCGTCCGTTACTGATAACGCCCTTGGCGAGCCCAGTGTTTGATATCTGCTCTAGCACTACAAGCTCAGTTCTTGCTGCCTTCGATCAGATTCTCGAGGTCTGTGATGCTCACCATTCCGGGCCTCCCCATGTTGATGCCGCACTGCAGGCCGTCGCGCATCTACATCGCTTGCGTATCGCCCATGGGGTAAGTTCATTTTGGTCCTTCTGATAGGCTACTCACGTCGTACTTATGCGTGCCCTCTCAGGATATCTTCGAACCCAATGTTGTCGCTGCGACAGAAGACGACGCCAAACGCGATCAACGGCTGACGGCGGGACGCGTGTACCTCATTGATTTCGAGTCGTGCCAGCAGTTTGAGCACGGCCCTGGCATGCAAACCGCCGTTCCCTTGCCAAACACTCACCTCAATCCGCCGCTGAAGATGAAGAGTTTTGATCCATTCTCTTGGGACGTCTTCTGTCTTGGAAGGACGCTCGAGTTCATGGTTCAGGTAACGTAGTTCTGATGACGTAGCAAACATTTCTACTGATCCACGTCCGACAGTGTCAGCTTCTCGGAAGTACCAGCGAGAAGTTACCGTGGATGATGGGTCTGTACGTTGGATGGCTGAAGGGAGACGAGCGCGGGTGTACGTCTGTCTGTCGTTGTCATCCGACGGTCGCCAAGGCACGCCAAGTGCTTGGGCTTGTCCGACGCCTTGTGCGCATGGGCGAATTCATCACTGCCATCGTTACGTACCCCATCACACTTTTCAGACCTCCTCAGGCTGATCACTTGGTCAATTGAAGCTGCTTGTAGTACATGTGATCCATTCATAACGCGAAACATATAGTACAGATCATGCACTGAACGAGCACCATATGTTGTAGTGATGATGTATCAGGTTCTGGTTACGACTCTAAGTTGTTTTACATCAGGTTACAGCAAGCGATCTGATGTATCACGA
>VJXU01002284.1:0-17384 GCA_008694245.1 Ganoderma sp. BRIUMSc | reverse complement strand
CTTCACGCTCGGCGGAACCCCAGAGCATGCGTTCGATGGTGCGAATGCGCTGCGGAGTGAACTGGGGCTCGGCGGCGGCCGGCTCGGCGAAGGTAGGAGGCGGGTCAAGCTCGTTGAGGAGTCGAGCGGGAATGGGGGCGCCGCGTACCACGGTAGAGTTGGTCGCCGGGTCGAAGGTCGAGAACTGGAAGAGGCAGTTCGGATCGGCATTGAAGAGTGTGGTGAAGAGCCCATAACCGCCGGGCAGGACGAGGTTGTCCGCCAATACTGCGCCAGCCCGCAGGTCGTGGTCAAACTGCACGTACCCCCGAACCGCCATCCAGGCGAAGGAGTGGGGAACACCGTCGTCGTCGAGTAAGGTGAACCCGGGCTTGCCTGGGTCGTGGCGAGCGTGCTCGAGGGGCATGAAGAAAGAGACGGAAAAGAGTTCGAGATGGAGCGGCGGGGGTGCGAGAAGTCGGGGAGTGGGGGATGAGGAAATTCGAGGCTCTAATGTCTTCCATTTTATAGGTTTGCGACGCCGAACCGGCAGACACAGGGACCCCAGGAAGACTTGCGGGTCTGACGGTGGTGTCCCGGACCCTTCGTCCAGATCAGACACCCCGTCAACACCCATGGCCTCGAGGTACGCTTCCAGCGCACCCAAATGTTTTACCGTGGAGTACGGCACCCACGTCTGATCTCCAGACTTCCATAGGGCCTCGAAAATAGCGTCACCGCCCCGCCCGCGATGGCTTACTATTTTCTCAACAGCCCACTCGTTGTCACGATCCTCAAGCTCAGCAACTTGGCTGTCCAGCCGTCCAGGGAACAGGCGGTCGTCATTTGGCAGATGGACCCGCAGAAGCGACGCGTGAAATACGTTGTGGATCCCACGTCGGCGCAGATTGGAAGGCAATTCGATCTGGTACGAGCTGTTTCCGAAGTCCTTTACGATGCGGTACGGCCCAATGTACTTGGGAGCCAGCTTACGCGCGTACCCTTTAGGCAGCGAAATATTCCGGGTCGAGATGTACACTAGATCCCCTGATGTGAAAGGCGCAGGGCGGCGACGGCGGTTAGCATCTCGAGTTTGTTTCACTCGGGAGGCTATGATTGAGTCGTGCGCCGCCATCACAGCATTTTTCACCCTCTGAGCAAATGCTCGGACGCCAGGGTACTCGTCGAGGGTTGCAGAGTCCCAGACCATGGCCCTAGGCATCCGGCCCGTGTTCAGGAAGAAAGGTGCGAAGCCGGTGCTCTCGTTTCGTGCGAGGTTAATTGCAAACTCGATAGCGGGTAGTTTACGGACCCAATCCTTCTGGCTCGGGCCTATGCATTGCCGCAACATCTGGCCAATCGTGCGGTTTGCTCGTTCGGCTGAGCCGTCGGACTGGGGGTGGTAGGCGCTGGACATGTGGAGCTCCACGCCAATAAGTTTATTCAAGTGAGTCCAAAACAAGCTTGTGAACAAGACGTCGCGATCGCTGATGATCGACTCGGGCATCCCGTGGTGCCGATAGACCTCTGCGAACATTAGTTCTGCGACTTCGGGAGCCTTGTAATCTTGGCGACTCGGTACCAGGTGCACCATGCCGGAGTGGAGATCGATTATCGTCGTGATCTCGTCGAAGGTGCCGTCCCGGTTGGATGATTCAGGCAGGGGGCATCAGTACTTCCCGATTTTACTTACATACTTAACAGCTTAACGGCTGGGAGCCCTCCCTGCGGCCGGATTTGGGGAGCCACTGGAGACAAGATGCATGCTCCAACAGGCTTGGGTGGAGTCCCCTTGCACCCTGCCAGGTGCTGATCAAGTCCTCATTCCGTGGTGGTGGGAGGACGAGGGAAGTTCTGAGGGGCGGCTTACGGGCGCTTTGGTGCCAACTTACGGCTTACGCGCTTGCGGTACTTAAGCTGTGCTTAACGCGACTTAACGCGCTTAATGGCCCCGTTAAGTCCCGTTAAGCAATTCCCGGAAGTACTGATGGGCCAACGAAATCCACAGCAATGGCTTGCCATGGTCGTGAGGGTACTGACAACGGATTGAGCAGGCCGTACGGCTTCTGGTTGTCAGGTTTGCTTCGCTTGCATGTCATGCACGTTTCACAGTATTGCTGAACATCAGAGGACATAGATTTCCACCACAAATGGTCGCGCAGTAGTGTCAGAGTGCGGTGCGTGCCCAGATGCGCTAACAAGGAGTGTGCATGTCGGATAACAATCTCCCTAGCGCTCCGATTGTTGATTTGTACGTTCGGTACGCACAGCAGCAGTTTTTGATTGTCTCGGACGAAGATCAGGCCATCTTTCACCAAGAAATTCTTGAAATGGTTAGGATTCTCGGAGATCGACGCGAAGAACTTGTCTTCGCTGTACCGGCCCTTGAGCACGTTGAGTAAGTCGAGCCCTTCTGTGTTCTGGGAAAGGTAACCAAGGAATTGATTCTCGTTCTCCTGTGGCGGTGCTACAGGCTGGTATTCGTTTGGTAACACCACATGATCGCTCGCAGGCTGACCATTTGTTGCGTCTGTAGGACCCTCGCCCTCCTGTCGCCCTCCACTCGGAAGACGGAGGGTGACACGCTTGATGCGCTTGGAAAATTCCCGAGCGGTTTCAGGACGGCCGGTCTCAGCAGGTGGAACGGCAGCCGGCACACTGCGGCGGGCTCCAGGAGCACGAGGAGTGATCGAGCCTGTTGGAGCGGCCTGTACAGCCGTGGTGCTACCACGATCGAGGCCGGGTAAGCTATCCGTCCTGGCTTGGGGTGGTGGTGTGTTGGATACGATGACGACAGGGTCTGCAGGTGCTGTTGCGACGGGAGCCCGGGTCCGACGATCAGGACGTACTGGGAGCATCGGTCTCGGGGGCCGCGGACGAAGCACTCGGGAGGAAGGTGCAGGAAGGGGTGCAGCCCGTTCACGTCCCTCGAGTGCAACCAGAGACTCGGGGTCCACTGTGACCGGCGCAGAGATGGCGAAGCTGCTCAAGGTCAGGGCGAAATCGCCCTCCTCGTCAAAGGAGGTGTATTCTGAGGGAGCGCGAACAGTCCCGGGTCGGTCATGAGCATATATCCGAGACAGCGCGTCCGCCAGCACATTCTCAACCCCAGGTACGTATTCAATGGTGAAGTTGAATTCTGAGATATGCTCCAACCACCGGGCTTGCCTGCCCGACAGATTGCGCTGCTTCAGGAAGTGAATCAGGCCCTTGTGGTCTGTGACCCAAGTGAACGCGCATCCGAGGAGGATATCGCGGTGCCGTCGCATGGACTCCACCCCGGCAAGCATCTCGATCTCATGGACCGGATAATTCGCCTGTGCGGACGATAATTTTGCGGAGAAGAAGGCGGCAACTTTCCCCGTACGGAAGTCGTCTCCCTGAGTCACCACACCGGCGATCCCGCCATGCGATCCATCGGTGACCAACCAGATGCGGGGAGCCCCCTCGGAGTAGTTGAGCGGGACACGGTGGTGCTCGCGGTGGGCATGGAGCAGCCGCTTGACCTCGTCGAACGCGCGCTGGTGCGTAAATTCCCAACGGAAACTAGTCTCCGTGCCCGTTAACGAACTTAGAATGCCCATAGGGATGCGGATGGTCGCGACGTCATCAGCGAGGTAGCCCACAGAGCCTAAGAAGCCTCGTAAAAGCTCGCGGTTGGTGGGAACCTTCCAGTTGAGTACATTGTCCACCTTGTCCGGGTCCATCCGGATGCCCTTGTCATCGACGATGCGCCCGAGGATTTTCATGTCCGAGCACAGGAACTTCAGCTTCGTAGCGCTCAGAAATAACTGTTCCTTGCGCAGAATGTCGATCACGAGCTTGACGTGTTTGATATGCAGCTCGAGTGTGTCTGAATAAACCGAGATGTCGTCCAGGTAGACATCTAGAAAGACTCTGATGTACGGAGCGAAAATATGGTTCATCAAGGTCTGGTAAGTCGCCACGGCGTTGCAGTCGCCTTGTTGCAGTACGAGGCTAACCATATTTCCATCCGGAGTGGTCATGGCAGTCCGAGGAACATGCGAAGGCTCAATACGGATCTGTTCGTAGGCGTCCTTGCCATCGATCAACGTCCGGTATGGTTTACGTGAGATACGACGGAGGATCGATTCCATGTCGGGGAGAGGAGAAGTAACTTTGTGAGTATTTGCATTCCGCTCTCGGAGGTCACAAACGACTCGCAGACGAGGCGGAACCCCCTTAACACCGGTCCCGGGTTTGGTCAGAAGCAGCATGGGGGACGTATTCCGTGCGTTCGTCATTTTCCAGCGGCCGGACTTAAGATAAGTGTCCCGCTTTTCAACCCACAGGTGGCGAAGTGCGTCCGGGCACCTAGACGGTCGCCACGAATAGACTTTTGACTCGTCTTTGAGGGGAATAGTGTGGTTGATTGCTCGGAGCGGCGGTAGAGGTGAGTCGCTCGCCTCTTTGCAAATTGGGGCCGCATACTCAAGCAGCAGCCTCCGAGCGGACTCAAGCCGGTCCTCGAACATCTCTGCAGCGCGAGACTCGAGCACTCGGGCTTGTTTGCCCTCAATGGCCAATGGGGTGGCGCTGCCGATGACAACCTTCACGGGGTTAAAACCGGTCAAGACGCGGTGCTGGTGGAAGAAAGGGGTTCCGAGGATCACGTCGTAGTTGAGTAAGTTGATTATATCGAAGTACCGTTTCGAACATATCTGCTGATACTCGATCTGGGCCGTGCATCCGTAGTTGATCTTAGCTCGGGACCCTTGGACCGCTAGGTGAAGCGGCATCGGCTTTGCCAGCTCGAACGTCTCGACCTGCAGCTGGTGAGCCAACTTGGCGGACATGAAGTCCGCTAGGGAACCCGTGTCCAGCAGGGCTCGGGCTGGCTGTCCGTTGATCAGCACAACCACGACGATAGGTTCGGGAATAATGCGACGCATATCCTGAGGGATCGCGGCATTCCGTTGCACGGTGAGGTTCTCCTCCTCCTTCCGTGCTCGTTTGCCAGGCTGAGCTGCATTCAGCTCAACCGCAGACCTGGCTCGTTCATCAAGAGTTGGCCAGGCGAACAGGGCCTCGAGCTCGCCCTCCAGGTCGTCCAGTTCAAAGCCGGATGGAGCGAACTCTGCCTGCCGTCGATGCGCGGCGTGAGCGTACCAGTCCCGGAAGTCCAGGCGAGTATTCTGAAGTAATTCACAGCTGATGTTGATACTTATGGCGAGATAGTGGTCTAAGATCTCGACCATGTCCCCGAGCTGGAAACAGTGGAAACGCGCTTGGGATCGGTCTCCGGAGAACCCAGCTGGGTAAGCTATAGCGTCGTTCAGACGTTCCTCTAGCACTAATGCTATTGCATCACCCAGAGGTTCTGAACTTCCGCTCACAACAGCGGGTTCCTCGTCCCCACGCACAGCCCTCAAGGCCTCACGGTATGCAGCGGGTAAGTCGAGGTTCCCATTCCGAAGCTGGTCAGCGGTGACGAAGGTCTCCAAGTCGAGTGCAGTACATTCAATTGCGAAGGTCCCGTCCGAGACCTGCGAAACGATGAAAAACTCGCGTTCAGGGTCGGTGCTCTGCCCCGCCCAATACGGACGGTGCTTGTTCAACACCTCCTGGGCTCGCAACTCGAAGACATTACCGAGTGCGTATGTGGCCGCGCCATTCTCCCGAGTCCTGGGGAACTCAAGTTCGTCCCATGCGACTTCGCTGACCCGAATGCCGTCATCTTCAACAGGTATAGGACAGCCTCCGTCCGACGACGAACTGGAATCTGGGGGAGGGGGGATTCCCTCCCCGCAGTCAGTTGGGTCCGAAAGCGTGTCTGACACGGACTGAAGGGAAGGCATATCATTCCAGACATCTTCTGAATCCTGAGCTGACGATTCTCCCATCGAGATGGGGGCTTCAGGTATTCTTACGAGTCCAGTCAAGTCTCTGGATATGAGCTCCCAGGCCGGACGGAGAGAGGGCAGAACCCCGTAGTCGAACTCGACGGAGTTCAAGTGAACCTCACCGGTCGAAGCCGTCGACTCAGCAAGACCTCGGAGGACCTCAGAGTCGTCTACCCCAAGCTCCATGTTAAACGTAGCCACACCAGGTGGTGCGTTCCGGTTATTGGAGCGCACTTGTTGGGCCCGCGGGCAATTGCGCGCCATGTGTCCAGGCTCTCCGCAGTTGAAACAGCGGCCATGGTTAGGCGGGTCATTTCGTGGCCTTCTGGGTGAAGGGCGCCGCTGCTCGCGCCTCGGAGGGCGCTGTCTGTTGTTTGGACCTTGGCGCCGCTGTGGCCTGTCACGCTGACGATTATTCGCAGGTCCCCGAGCCACATTTCCAACGAAGATGGCTTGCTCCCGGCCACCACGGTGGTCACGATCATGGTTACGCCGCGGGGCATGTCGTCCGGGAAGGTCCCGGCCATGAGCAGCCTGACGATCCCCCATGCGAGCTCCATGTCGTGCTGCCTGGTTGTTAGGACCGGGAGCGGCGTCACGGTGCTGTGTGCGGTCGTTGTGGTGAGGTCGCCCTCCGCGTCCATCAGTTGCCTCTCGCGCAAGCTCGATCACTTGAGCCCGTGCTTTGACGTCGTCGTACGGACTCTGTAGGTTCAGCATTTGCTTCCATAGTTCACCCTGAATATATTTGTCTAGACCAAACCAGAAAGCGTCGACGCGTTCTTCATTACGGTCCATTCCCAAGATAAGAAATAGACTTTCTAGCTCGTAGGTGTAGGTCTGGACTGATCGCCCGTGCTGCCTCAAGTTGCGAAGCTTTTCACGCATCTTCTGGCGGAAGTTAATGGGGAAACAGTAATTGAATAGCCCGACGAGAATCTTCTTGAAGGGCCAAATCTTACTATTCCGAGAGACGGTATTGACGTAGAATTCGTGCGCTCGTCCGTCAAGGAATCGGGCTATTACTGAGCCGTGTTTCCTAGGCTTCACCCGGTAGCCGTCTAGGTAATCCTGGGCTTGGTTAATGAACTTATGGAATTCAGCCAGATCAGGATTCCCGAAATATTTCTCAGGCTCGACCGGCTTCAGCACTGGCACAGTAGTAGTCGACCTGCGCTTTCCGTGTCCATGCTTCCGTGAGCTTCGTCGCTTCTTAGAACCACGGCGATGCTTATGGCGGCGATGCCGGCTCCGGTTAGTGGAACTGCCCGAGCTCGAAGACTCGGCGTCCGAGCTACTTGAGTTCTCCGAGTCAGAGCTGCTCGACCCGGACGACCAGGAGGAGTCAGATGAGCTTGGCGAACTCGACGAACTGTCAGAGCCCGAGCTAGGTGAACCGTCATCGTCAGACATGTTACGGAGAGTGCGGTTGATGAAGCTCGTTGGTTCGAGCTGCGAGATGGGCTGGTGCAGCCTCCGAGGGTCGCGCGAGGGTTCAGCGGTCTTCGCTTTCCCTGGCCGTAGTGCACCCTCGACAATAGCCGTGGCCATCCCCTGGGACGGATCGTCCAAAGGAGGCTCAATGGCGGTTTTCGGCTTGGACTTGTGCTTCTTGGCGCGCAGCTTGCGCCGAGACGTCTTTTGGTCCCTCAGGGCCTTGCTAATAGACTCTTCCTGGCGGGCAGTTGCAGCGTCCGAGCAGGTTGCGTCCCTATCGCGGGAGCGAACCGGCGGTTCAGGAGGAGTCGGTCGGTGGCTAGCTCGCGACGAGCCGGGATGTGACTGCGAAGGCCTGTCCGACACAGAACGCGCCCTCCGGACCTCAGCAAGCTCTTCTCGGAGAGCCGTGATTTGCTTTTCGAGGGCCCTCTGGGAAGTAGCCTCCACGCGCGAAGAAGAACGCGTGGAAGACCGCCTCGCGAGGAACTCGCGCTGAGCTTGGCTGGCGGCCATGCCCTGGTCGGATTCATCAGTAATGGTGCGTACGGTAGGCTTCGTACGGCGCCTCGCCGCTTTTATAGCGGCATAGTACTGGAGCGCGGCTTCTTGAGCCTCGCGCTCCTCCTCGCTGTCTTCATCTGAATTATAATAGTCGGGCGCCTTATGCGCCGAAAACTGTGCAAGAGCCTTCCGCTGAGCCTTGGGGTCTAGCTCAGCGGGGTCAATGCCAACAGCGCCCCAATTACGCGCATCGACGGCCTTGCCCTTCGCCATGGTCGAAGGTCCTTCGCCTCGGGAGGAAGACTGGTCCCGAGGGTTGCCTACAGCGCGCATCCGCTTCTCGATGCGGCCACGCTCTTCCTTACTTAACGACTTTTCAGCCGCGTCGACGACACGCCTCTGTTCGTCATTCAAAGATGCGGTCCCCGCCGGAGGTACCACGGCCGCGCGGGGAGGCATTACTTCAGGGGGCGTCGCAGAACCCAAACTGCGCGCGCGGCGCTTCTTACCGCGCACCTTGGTCCACAGACCATTGCCACCGGAGTCTTCTGACACGATATTCATCGTGGTCAGGCTCGAACCCATATCGCGAGATGGGGGTGAAGGAAATATATTTTCCTTGTCCGAGTTGGACAAGGAAGACAGCCCCGCAGTACCAGACTGCAGGGCGCTACTACTCGGATATGCCTCCCGCCCGTTAGACGGGACGGTGTCTGCTCCGGAGACCCGTGGGTTTGCCTCCTGGTCGCTACGCGACGCAGTGTCTGCCCCGACGCGGTTCGAAGTGGCCTGGCTGTATGAGACGCCAGGCCGAACGCCAGAGGAGCGAACGCTCGAAGCCGCCGAGGCGGCGTCCGAGTGCTCGCCATCTGAAGAGGCAGAATCAGTCACGCGGGACGAGGTATTTTCGAACGTACCGGGCAGCGGCGCGAGGCCGCCATGTACTCCAGGGCGAGGGCCTGAAGCCCGGTTACGCAGGTTGTAACGGAGATTGGTGGACATGGGGTTTTTGAGGAGTTTTCGAGGATAACCAGTGAGACGAGAGAGTCAAGCAAAGGTGGGAAAAGAGAGAGAGAGAGAGAGAGAGTCGCCAGAGAGGAAGGCCAAGTTGATCAGACTCGGGGGGATCCAGTCGGCGGGAGAGAGAGAGTTAAGAGTTAAGCGAGAGAGTCGATAGTTCTGTCAAAAATATGTCGCGCGGGCGATTCCGGACAAGGAAGGGGACACGCGACACGAGAGCGCCCTAGCAGAGACAGGTTCAACGACTGGTGATTCTGTTCTGAGAACGCTCGTCCTCTCGACTGTACCGTACGAGACCTATATACTGACGTACAGTTAGCAGGACATGTAAGCGACTGGAACGGGTGAGTAAGGACAGTGATGGTGCTCGTAATCTACGAGCACAGGATGAGAGAGCAGGTGGGGCGGATAATAGGTAGGTGAGTAATAGGATGGGGAGGTCATGTGGATGAGTGATGGGGGGATGGTGGAGCGGAGCGTCCGAGCGAGGAGAAACGGAAAATTGGTCATTCCAAGGGGCTGGTCCGGACGGGCAGGGCGCCGTCAGGCGCCCGAAGTTGCCCAGGGGTCGACCAATCGCCGCGCCGTAGGCGCGCTCACTTCTCGACCACCAACTGTACTCGTTTGCATCTGCTCTCTCCTCGTCTCTCCTCACAAGTATCCAATTCAACGTCGTCAAAATGCTTTTTTTTTTACTTCAAAGTCCTGAGAGCTCGCGGCGGCGCGCGCGCCGCCGCGGTCATCCCTTTCCTCAACTTCAATGTCAAGACCACTTTGCCCGCTCGTGCCGGCCTCCACTTTATGTTCAAGGCTGCGCACCTATCGCGCCTCGATAAGGAGGCATATATGCACATGTAAGTGTGTTTTTGTAGCACATTGTGTCCCTGAACTATGCATCAGTACGGGTTTAACCCCTGTCGGAGGTGCTTGCACAGTTGAGATGCTCATTTCTCCTCCAGTTCTTATCCGTTTCCCTCAGTTTTGGGCTCATTAGAAAGGTACAATTTAATGCTTTTAGACGGGTGTTATTCGTTCGAATGCGTTGATTCGTCTCCTGACATTGTTGTATTTCCTCTCTTACACCTTCTTAAAACATTAATGTCGCTTATACGCTCTCTGTCTCTCATAATACTTCGTCGTGTACAAGCAAATATATTCCATGCTCCCGAGCGTCGCTTTTGGGCTACATGACCTGTTTGGTACTGCGTGCGCGGTCATCCTGCGTGCTTGCACTGAGTCGCAAGCCTTTCGTTTTTGGGCGCTTACAGCCGTCTAGGGTTGGGGTTGGATTGGTCCTTTTGGTCTGGGGGACCAATGTCCGGGCGCTTGGGACCAATACCAATCCCCCCTTGGAATGTGGAAGTTGCCAGGCCGGGGCTTGGGATGGCAGGTGCTGGTTGCGAGTGGAGGTGGTGTCTCTCCGCGTCGACTGGCGAACCCTTGGGCTGGCCCGTTGCTCGCTCTCTCGCGGACTCGATCGTTTCCTCGTCAGGAGCTCATTCGAGCTGTTCTCGCAGGCCGTTCAATCGACTTTGTCCTCCGTTAGGCGCCTGTCCGTCATAGTTTTGCACAGTTTTTGCACGCCTCCGCCGCCTCTTCCACACCGTTTCTCTCCTCGTTTTCCACTCTCGGCGCTCGTTCCGGAGCGTCCTCGACGTCTCGCACCGTTCAGGGCCATCTCAAATCACGTCAAGGTTGTTCAGATGTTCCGTCTCGGTTCAAGCCCTCCCTTCTCCACCGTAAGTTTAATTCGTTTTCGACGACGGTTGTTCCGAGTCCACTTCGTTCTCATCCAGTGTACACTCGGTCGTAGCCACTTCACACCGCCCGATACCTCTGTGCGTCCGCCGCAAGTGCGCGTGCAAGCGACTGGGAGAACCAACCGCGTACGTATCGAGTTGCGCGCAGTCAGTGAGTGTTGCATCGAATTGCGATTGCATGATGATACTGAACTCCCGACTGACCATCTCGGATGACAGCATTACAAACCCTGCTGGCGGGATGCGATTTCAGCCGGAGAACATGCGAACGCATCTTTCGCGGCCGCAAACCCTCTCTCGCACGGCCGGGAATCAAGAGCACATGCGAAACGACGGCGCGTGATGGCTACCTGGGGCGACAGAGTGGCCAGTGCCGCTGTAGCTGTATCGGACAAGGTAAGCGGACTACATATTTCCTACTAGCACTGGTATTTGACAACTGAGAACGTCTTCAGATCGTCTTGCAGATATCTCCGAGACGTTCGATGCCTATTCGCCATCAACAGCACGGAATCCGAGCACCCACGACATCGCGCATTAGACAAGCGCCGTACCATCAGCCTCCCGCGACCGTGCTCCCGTAGCGCGGTTGTCTGGAAGGTATGTCCGTACCGTCAAGACGGGCACGGACGGGCCTCCACGGCTGTGCGGGACGATCATCCAAGCGGGAGGCGAAGACTTAAGCCGTGATCTGTGGTCGAGGTACGAGCAAGTCGACTGTTTCTTGAACCTAGGGCCTCGGAACGTGTCCTCATTTGCGCTCACCCAGTGCTTATTCACCTCCGCGACGAACGAGTCCAGTTCCGTCGTGATTGGAGAAGGCTGCGAAACCGGCTCGAAGGGCTGTTTCATTATATTCAGAGGATGCGGCCACCGACCCCGGCTCTCCACGAGCAATCCAGCAGAGCATACACTTCCAACGAAGTGCAGAGTCCACGGACACGCTGTCCGTGACGTTTGGAACCCCGTTCACCGTCGAACGCGACGGATCTCGGCACTCGACTCTGAACGCAGTGGCGGATAGGGGGATGGGCGCCATACCGTCGGACACCCGCCGTCGCTTCGTCGCGGCGCGGGTGTCTGGAAGACATATCCCTGACGTGAATGCATGCACAGACGAGCCTCGAACGCAGTGCAAGACTACCGTCAGAGTGGTAGGCGAAGGCTCATGAGGCAATCTGTGGGCGCCGCCCGAGTAAGTGCGCGATTACTCGAGTCCAGTCCCTCGGGATGCCTTCTAACCCACATTCACGCAGTCCCTGTTCAACCCCGCAATGAATGCATGCGGCGTCGCGATGCATTTCGCGCGATTTCAAAAAATTCGGAAGACGTCGCCACTGAACCCGGCTCTCCACGCACGACGCGGCCGGCGGGACACCTCCAACGACTTATACGACATGCAGCCGGCCGCCCGACTGCCGTCCACGAGAACGGCATTAGGGCGGTACACGGCCAAGGGGTAGTATGGACGCCGGCCAAGCGGCCATCAGCCATCCTCGAACGCAGCGCAGCGCCAGCCACAACTGCGACGACGGCGCACCTCAATAGTTCAAAAACAGACGCGAACAACGCCCGGATGACGTCCTCAACGGTGGACGAGGCGGACAGCGTGCCCCACTTGCCCGGGCGCGATGGGAGAGGGGAGGGCTGAGACGGACATCCCGTGTCCTGAGCGCATCGAGGCGGGACGCCGGCCACTTGCACACACAGGCTGCGACCCGGAGGGCGGGGCATTCGTGTCGGGAACGAGGGAGAACAGGAATCACGCCGCCCGAGAAGAGTGCCCCGCGGAACTGCCTTCTTGCCCCTTATCCCGCTGGATAAACACTTCGAACGAAGTGTTTGGGACACGGAGACGCTACAGGAACGGTCCGGCACGTTCTGGAAAGCGGGATTGAGATTCGCATCTGGGCAGGGACCCGAGCAACAGCTGGGCCGCGGAGGGACTGCAGGCCTCCACCCAACACCGCAGTTCTGAGGCCGAGGAGCCGGCATATCCAACGCGACAACACCCTCCATCATCCAGCCGAGCTGAGATGGCGGAGAACGTGCACGACCGTCCCCTCGACGCATCGGAGGACGACGGCGCAGCGGGGGTGGTGCAACAGCCTGCAAGCTCTCCCCCGATCGCTTAACCTCAAGGACCCGGGTGCATGCTCGCGACGCTCGACGACGATGGCGCCGAGAACGGATGGCCGACGGATGGAGGCGCGAGGCCGGCCGGGGGACTAACTTGCGTTCTATGATAGCAGCTGACTGGCCAGACGCGACGGCTGTCGCTCCTACGTCAGACGACGAAGAAGCGGTCGCCGCATCCGGGGGAAAAGGCTATGAGCCTGCCAGGTGAGTACACCCCCAGTGACTCGCCGGCCAGGGATCAGAACAAGGTATCACGGCCAGAGCTGTGCTCACAGAGCACCACACAGCGAGGGCCGCCAATTTCGACAAGCGGAATCACGACGTCATGGCGCCGCAACCATCGCACCAACTACCCCAAACGGGGCACCGCGAACCGGCTACCCAGATGACGTTGAACACACTTGCGGGGCATTCGAACAGCGGCCGATGCCCCTTCCGACGCTCCTCGTTACCTCCCCGTGAACCTTCAGCAGACCGCGTGGACCATGACCAATCCAGTCGGACAGGACATCCGAGACGGGGAGGCGAACCCCAACCGCGACACCCGACCACGATCATGAACGCGTCCTCGCCATGACGCACATCTCCGGTGCCGGACGTCAAAACACCGTCGCTCAACGTCTATCTGGAGACCGGCCGCTGTGCCGTTCTCAAGACGGCCGTCGAGATCAAACGCAAGGTCACAGAACTGTCAAGCGGCCCTCCGTGTTCAGCGCATGTCGTCGAGGTGAGTCTCTCTCAGTGACTCGACTAACCCCTTCGGAAACTCAGGACCTGTGTGCGCTCCACTATCAGCCATCGGGTAGCTCAGCTCAAAGCGCTGCGTCCACGACGACTAGTTGAACGCGAATATGTAATGGATGTGTGGGCACAGCTCGCTCGCGAGTCATCTAACCGCTGCTGAACCGCGTTCGGGTTGGATGCATGTCAGGTCGCTCAGAATATCAGTAAGGGTCATCGTCTCTATCGAATGCGGACGGGAACTAGCTAACCCTAGTTATCGCGGGTCTGTCATCGACATCACGTTGCATGAGCTGGAGAGCAAGGAGCATCTCTCCTTCTCAGATTCCAACTATGGTAGGCAATCTCGCCGGCAATCCGCCGCTTTCACTCTGATGCCTTGTACAGCCTCGCTTACCCCCAGCACTCACAAGTCTGACCGTTTGGGGGGAGCAGATAGGTTGGGTCACTGATCCCGCTCAACTAGACGACACTCCAAGCCTGAGCAATCGATAACCCGGCGCGCATCCTCGCAGACGATGGGACCACCGTCGTCACCGGAAACACCCCCGCGTCCTGTATCACGTCGTGCGCCGCGCTCGGGTTCGGGTACGTGGGCGTCGAGTTCGGCGACGAGTGCAACTGTAGGACGGGCCTCAAGGCACTCCTCGATGACCGTCGTGAGGCATTGCTCGTCGACGGCCATGCCGTGGTCTGTGACATGGCCTGCACCGGGGACGCAACTCTCGCCTGCGGGGGAGCATAGAGCATCCAGGTTGGAGTTCATATGGTGCTACCGTGATTGCGATGCTGGTCCCCACACTGCGTCACCAGACCTGGACCTATCAGGTCTGCATCGTCGACATCGCCAAGACGCCGGCATTCAACACTTCGGGGCTGCAAACCGTCGCATCCAACCTCGACCTTGTGAACCAGAGCCTGCGTGCAGGGATGCGCGCATGTAGGGCTCTCGTTCGCGGGCGTCGAGAACGCAAGCGAGTGTATCTGCACCAACCACGGCATGGCTGCCGGGGCCGTAGCGGCGAATGAGACCGAACGTGGCTCATTGTGTCCCCCTCCGGGTGATGCGGGGTTCGAGTTATGGGGTGGAGAGATTGGCGTGTTCGAGTTCACCGGGTGATTGACTGACATCGAGGACTTCTATACCCTTCTCCAGTGGTAGCACGATCCATACAGCCCACCATGAGCCTGAGTCAACAGTATATCTGCGTCCACGAAAAACCTGTCTGTATGGATATCCGATACAAACATGTGCTAGTACATACAAGAAGAACGGCAAGATATCCTCACACTTTCATGGCCGGTTGTCGTCCTCGGCCTCCAACTGGCCATCCGGCTCAATGTCGTCCGCCTCCTCCTGCGACGTCTCCCGGAGTTGGTCAGGTCGGACTGGATTTGGAGGTGGTATACGTGGTGGGCGTGCTCTGTCGCAAGAGATATCAGATGCTCAGATCGCTTGAGGACCTAGTGGATGTCGGCAGGTCAGAGGCCTCCGGCAGCTACGTCGCAGACTGGCTGATGGGCACGATGGGTGGCATCAGGGATTGGCGCGCCAAGGGGCTCATGCGGCAGCACTCGTGGGCAGTGGTGCTTGACGAGTGCTGTGAGGGCATCTTACCGCCTGAGGGTATTTGGGACTTGAGCATGCAGGACAATGACGAGTGAGACACGGAGGGCGTGTATGATAATAAGTCTCGTCATACGAGCCCCGTGAGCTGGGAATCGGATCGGGGCATGGACTGTGGGGACAGTGACAGTGCGGATGGTGGGGACGACGGTCGTGAGATGTGTGAGAGACGTCCACAGAACGGTTCAGACTCGAGCTCGGATATGAAGCGCGAATGGTTCGAGCTCCAGCCGGAGATGCCATCTAACCTGAACACGGACCAGATTGTCGACGACCTGCTGGCTTCAAGTCGGGGGCGGTATGACTGTGAGACCATACTTGAGCGGTTTGGGCAGAGCGAAGATGGATGGTCGTGGGTGTCAGTCATTCTCGAATGCCATTATGAAGGCAATAAATGTGCGGAGGCTGGAGCGACGATGAGCCACGGTCTCCGGCAATCGCGGTGAATTAAAAGACGTACATACCGCACGTCCTGATCAAGAAGAGCTATAAGGTGGAGGCAGCACGACCACGCTGTCCCACCGCAAGTCCCAGTCGGGGCCCATAGCGACGGCCGAAGCACGCGCGGATCCTCCTTCTGCCCATTCTGTCTTCTCGGGCCATGTACCTGAGCGACGGCAGGAATCTGAGTGGGAGAAACGAGCTCGCATGACGGCCGTCTGCGAGGTCTAGTGGCGAGTGGAGGCTGCTTTGACGATGTGAAAGGGTGCAGGACGGTCTTGGCCGATTGGATGATAGATGTCGTCTCTGCCGCGTGGGGAACGGACAGCGGTAGGTGCTGGGTGTCCACTGAATGTCCGTGGGAGGAGGGGGTGGGTTGTAGAGGTTTGTGAGGCGGCTACCTTCAGTGGACTGGTCCTCGCGGGGGTCCGAGCTTATGCCATAGGATTGGTACTCCCGGCCCTCAAGATGCAAGCACGCTAGCGACATGTAAGTATATAGAATATGACAAGCTCGAGGACCCGAAGCATGTCCACTAACAAAAAGTGGATGAGGAAGCCGAACACCGCAGGATTGGGGTCGTGCGTCAGATTGAGGATGCGCTTCGCCACATGGGTAGGCCTGCGGCGCTGCTGTTGCACATACCTCGACTGGTTGGCGTCCATGGGTCGTGTTGGTATGCAGACTGCGCGACCAAGCCGCCTTGGGGGATGGGCAGGAGGGGCGAGATGGAACGGCGGAAAGTTGGGTGAGACCGCGAGAGGCAGCTGTTTGTAACAGCGAGGAGGAGGGACCACACCATTCGAATAAGCGTGGGCGCAGAGTCAGGCATGGGCAAGAGAGATAAGGCTGAGTTCGGAGCCTCAGCGGCAGGCAGACAAAGGCGGGCGGGGCGCCGCGGTCGTGGACCCACGATCCACCTTCGAGAAGTGAACCCTAACCCTAACCACTTTCCGAAAAGTGGAGTTAGGGCTTAACGGAGAGTGCGCTCGTCTCTCGAGTCGGCAAGTTGGTCATGCCAAGGGTGGGCTCGGGCCGCGCAGCGGCCTAAAAGCGCCCGAAAGATGCCCAGGGTGCGCGCGCGCCGAAGGCGCGCTGCTCCTTCTGCCCGGGACCAACACCTCCCCCTCCCTCGAGCTCCTTCGTTTCAGAGCCACTTCTGGTGCGTTCAATTCTTCATATTTTACCTTACTTTTTGAATTTTTCGCAGCAGCGCGCGCGCCGCTGCGTCTTTGTCTGTCAGTCCAACCGCCGTTAGGATGTCAGCGGGCGCTTAATGCCATTTTACGATGGCGTTCTCCTCGCGAATTTTGTTCCGCTGACCTCGTACTTGGGCCTGCGTCAAAGGAGAGTAGGACGCGTTTATGATAGGCTATTTTTTAAGCAGTTTACGTCGGATTTCTGCGTTACACTGTGGCTTCTGTTTTCTGGCTCTTGCGCAGTGCACCTGTAGATACTTTCTGGCACTGATTCCCCCTGGACTTTTAGGGTCGTGTACAGGCATGCATTTGAACATTTATTAATGTATTCTGGCTGCCATTTAACGACTCGCGAGGCTACAAGCTGGGTTTATGGAGAATCCAGCCCTCGCGCGAGGAACCTCGGGGCTCACGTGCCGCGAGATTGGTCGACCAAATTAAGCGCCTCCCCTCGCCGCGCGCACCAATCAGGACCAATCGTGGGGCGCTTAGGACCAATATTGGTCCCACCCTTGGCTCCACCTCGATGTCACGACGACCTCCTGCCCGTCGTCTACCCTCATACCCATCCTTGTCCTCTCTCTGGACGTGTTTACTTGCTTACTTCACGCATCTGCTTCGATGTACTTTTGGTCCTCGTCACAGCCCTCACCTCAAGCCGTGTTGCCTATAC